>VZQC01015256.1:2031113-2132938 GCA_009823505.1 Rhizomys pruinosus | reverse complement strand
CACAATAGCAAAAAACTGGAACCAATCCAAATGCCCCTCAACTGACGAGTGGATAGAGAAAATGTGGTACATGTACACAATGGAATTCTATGCAGCAGTAAAGAAAGACAACATCATGAACTTTGCAGGTAAATGGATGGAGCTAGAAGACATTATATTAAGTGAAATAACACAGTCCCAGAAAAACAAACGACAAATGGTATCTCTCATATGTGGATGCTAGTACCAATAACCCAGTTATAAATATTTCTTGTGGAGTGGGATGCATATTAAAAGAACAACAGAAAGATTGCATCAGAAAACTGAAATGGTGACTAGGGAAGGGTGGGAGGGGTGGGAGAGGGACACAGTTGTATATTCGATTGGTGCATATTTAATTGACGTGAGTTCAACAAGTATCCAGTTTTACCCAGACTCTGACTACAGAATTCATGGTGTTTTAGGATATAGTAAAAGTAAATATGTGTATATTAAACAACATTGGTTCAAAGGCTGATAAAAACGGTAATGCATCTGAGTTAATTGCTGATATAAATTGCTGTTGTCCACATTAGCTTTAATTAAAAACTGTATAACAATTACTTTGGGATTGGCATAAACCAATGTTCTCTATAATTTTGCTGTCATATAATATCACCTTGTAGCAATCTCTTTCACCTATAGGATGATTTAACTCAAAAATAAACTTTGTTTCCCAAGTTAATCACATACAGTAACCCAAAACAGCATGGGTGAATTTGATGAAATATTTTATTTTATTTTTAATTATTTTTAAAGACATTGGCATGCTGGTGTCCCTTATTCCAGAAGGTGAAGGAGGAAGACACCAACTTAGAGGCTGGCTTTATACAGTAAGTTCTAGAATAGCTTTGGCTATGCCTCAGAGATCTAATAAAGTGAGCAAGCAAAAGAGAGAAAGACCTAGAAAAAGATAACTGTCTCACTGTTAGGCAAAATAAAAATGCATACATCCATTACCTATTATGCAGAAAAATATGGAAGTTGAGCCAAATTTTAAAATATGATAATATGATCAGAAGACCTAACCATCATACGAATGAGAATTTATCCTAGGGAAATAAAATCAGTCTGTTGAAATGGCATCTGCACAAAACATAATATCCAAGTATTGGAAAGCATCTAGGTGTCTATCAACTGATATCTAGATAAGGACAATGTGGTTATATACTTAGTAGAATAATGATCAGCTACTAAAAATCATGGAGATCCACCCATCTGCAGCAGCAGAATGGATCTCAAGTTTACTGCCTTAACTTAAAAGCACCAGGAAAAGAAAGGCATTGAATTCCAAACATTTATGTGGAAAATAAAAATTAATAAACTATTGTCATTTTCATTTACTTCCAAGAATAATTTTCTTTCTTTTTCTCTTGACTATTCATTATTCAGGAAACTGTTGTTTAGTCTCCATAAGTTCTAGTAGATACTGGGGCTTCTTCTGATCCTAAGCCTTCCAGGCTGGGTGAAGTGCCACAAAGCCCCCATGTCCTGTGCTGTTCTGTAAACACCATTTTTTTACAGGATTTAAAACAGTTGGCCTTTCCATTGAGCTCAAAGTAATTCCTAAGTCAGTTTTCCAAAATTATATTAACAATTAATCTTAGTATTTTTATTGAAGTTTTGTGCATCTCATACGTCTCCAATTTAGAGTCATTCCCTTTCCATGGCCCAACCCCACCGGAGTTCATGCATTCTGTCATACATGTCTTGCATCTTTTTCTCAGTCTTTTAAGTTTTTCTCTGTAGAGGTTTATTGTTTAGGGTAGAAGTTTACTCCTTCGGTCTGTTCTTTGACCCAGTCCTTTTGCTGTTGATGTTCCCTCCAATTTGTATTGCTCCAAAATACGCCTATGTATACATCACACATATACCAAAATTATGGCATCTGAAAAGAAACTGTTAATCCCAAAATATGTTTAGGAATTCACATTTTTTCCTTTTAATTTTATCTTACTCTAAAATGTGAATGCATATCCTCTAGCCTTATACCAAAAGTACAAAGTCTGAAAATAAGTGGTATGTTAATTCTAGAGCCCGTTAAGGGATTTACCTTATAACAGCACAGTTGCTTTCAGTTAAAAAGAAATATACCATTAACATTGCTCGAATTGCCTTAAACTAGAGATTTGGTGCTAGCATCCACAAATGATGGATATCATTAGTCGTTTGTTTTTCTGAGACTCGTTACTTCACTTAGCATAATGGCTTCTAGTTCCATCCAACTTTACCTGAAAAGTTTATAATGTCACCTTTCTAGAACTCCAATGTGTATATGTACCACATTTTCTTTATCCACTTGTTAGTTGAGAGGCTTTTGTAGATATACGTTTTCTTTATCCACTTGCTGGTTAGGGGGCACCTGCAAAGTTCATGATGTCATCTTTCTTTACTGCTGCATAGAACTCCAATGTGTAGATGTATCATATTTTGTTTATTCACTTGTCACTTGAGGGACAATAAACATAGATGTGTATGTATCTCTGCAGCGGTACAAAACATCTTAAAAAGTATTCGAACTCAAAAATAATTAAGGAAATGCTAATTAAAAACACTTTAAAATTTCATCTTACCCCAGTTAAGATTGGCTATGATCAAGAAAATAAAAGATACCAAATGCTAGAAAGGTTTTGGGGAAAGGGGAACACTCATTCACTGCTGCTGGGAATGCAAACTCATGCAACCCCTGCGGAAAACAGCGTGGAACACTCTTAAAAGACTCAAAATGAACCTACCAACTCATCCAGTCATACCACTCCTGAGTATATATCCACAAGATTCCTCCTATTGTAGAGATAAGTGCACAAAGGTTTACTGCAGCTTTCTTCACAATAGTGAAGACCTGGAAGCAACCCAAGGGTCCCTCAACTGATAACTGGAAAAGAAAATGTGGTACATTTACACAATGGAGTTCTATGCAGCAGTAAAGACAGGATTGACAATATCATGGAATTTGCAGACAAATGGATGGAACTAGAAGTCTTTATGCTAAGTGAAGTAACACAGTCCCAGAAAGATAAGTGATGTATGTTGTCCCTCATTTGTAGATCCTAGCACCAAATCCTGACTTGTTAAGGCAAACTGAGTATGTTTTTCTTTGTTAGTAAATGTAATATCTGATGCTACTATAAAAAGTTCACTAAAGCATACATAATCATGCTATATAAAAATAATACTCTAAAATAATGAAATCAGAGAGATTATAGAGCTTTGAACAGAGGCTATGGGAAAAAAGCAGTGAGGGAGAGATGTAGACAGGTTGATTGAAGGGCACATTGACCAATAATTATAACCTAGATAAATTTGGTTACCTAAGGAAAAAGTGGGGAACTGTAAATGAAAGGGAGAAGAAATGATGGAAACAATGGATTTGAAGTCCTTATTATTTAATTAAACTTTTTGCTTAGCTCTGACTCTTAGACTCATTGTGCTATTTCATTTACATTAAAACAAATGAATAATTTAATAATTTTAACCAATTAGAGCATATAGAAACTAAAAATAACATTTGTATTTTAAAAAACTATTAAATTCTACATTCACACAACTAGAATGAAGTAGGTATGAGAGCCACACTCTATCTTAAGATACTAGGAAACTATTATTTGACTCAATGCTCTAAGGTTGAAGAGAAAATGAGCTTAACAAATTCGATGCTTAAATAGTAAATTGTTTACCCCTGAGGATTTATATACCAATTCTCAAACTAATTCATGTGTTTAGCAATACTTAGAAAGCAAATCTACTATAATGAGGGCGTCATTTCTCAAATTAGGGCACAATATAGATATAGAGAAGAAAAAAGGAAAGATTTAAATAAAAACTTTCATATGTCTTATCAGGCTTCTGCCTGAGCTCATTACTCAAGTGTACAGAAACCCTTCCACTTACACTGGGGTTATGTCTTAACAGTCTCATCCAAGGCTGAAAACATTTGACAGTTGAGATCATCTATACATATGCATATATGTGGATGCACATGCATGTGTGTTTATCTCCTACCATTTAAAGAAATAAGGACACCATAAATAATTGTGGTAAGGAACTACATATTATTCCAAATTCCTTAGTTTGGCAGAAAATAGAATTCACTGGAAAATGGAAAGCAGTAAATTAAAAAGCAAAGTGTTTGGGATTTCAAATGGAAAAAAAAAAAACTGAACAATTTGAGAGTTAAGTAATGAAGTTTTAGGCTGTTGCTCCTAGAATCAAATAAATGCCCCACAAATCTATGAAGAATATACATGCAATTTAGTAAAAAATTAAATGTAAAGTAAAGTTTTCTTTTTTTTTAAATTGAGGATCTCCAGTTAACAAGCTTTCAGATAATGGAGAAAGCATGAAAACATCATCAGACAAACAACAGTTTATAAATGTCCAAGGCACGATTCTTCTTCTCTAATGAATGAAAACATAGATGGTGAAAGTTTGACGGCATACAAAATATTTACATAATCTCTTAGTATCTGCCCACAGGGTTGATTAATTAAAAAGGGAAAGTAGAACTTTCATTGTAGAAGGAACTGGCAGACACGAATTCAAATGAGGTAAGTCCAAGTCGTAACCAGAAATAACAGGTATCTGCTTCAACTACATTCTCTGATGTGCTGAGCTAAATAGAGCACAAGGTTTAAGTGGCACTGTTGCCAAAAAATTAATAACTTCCATCTGATTCAGGGAAAGCATCAAGCAAACATGAATCGGAAAGCTATTTTTCCCAAAATAACTGGCCAGTATTATTCACAAGTGCCACAGCATTAAGATAAACTGAGAAATGGGAAAGATATTTTTCCCAAAATAAATGGTCAGTATTATTCACGAGTGCCATGCTATTAAGATAAACTAAGAGCTGGGCGTAGTGGTGCATGCCTTTAATCCTAGCACCTGGGAGGCAGAGGCAGGAGGATCTTTGTGAGTTCAAGGCCAGCCTGGTCTACAGAGCAAGTTCCAGGTCAGCTGGGGCTACAGGGAGACCCTGTCGTGAAAAGACCAAAAAAAAGATAAACTGAGAAATGGTTGAAGGACAGAGCAGACGATCCTGGCATGGTAACTAAAACAACATGGGACCCTAGACCAACCTTGGAACATAGTAAGCATGCTAACACTGCAGGACAATCAAGTCAACATTGGGGTTGATTGATGATACTGTACCAATGTTAATTTTATCATGTTAGTAATGATGTGATGTAAACAGGAGGGGATAAAAAGCAAAATGACAATATTTGGAAATGTTCCCACCATTCACATATTTTAAAATAAAAGGTTTAAGGAACCAATGGTAGAGCAATAGATTAGACAACTAACCAGTCAAGCCTACTGCCTTGCAAGAACTTGAAGCACACACCAAATAACTCTTCATACCTGCAACAAAGCTACAACAATATAAATAGAACCAAACTTCAACTACTCACAGGCAAAATAGAATTTCCTGTCAGATACACAACCATGAAAAGACATCCATAGGTACAGATTTAATGCAATCCCAATCAAAATCCCCAAGAGTTTCTTCACAGGCTTGGAAAAAAAAATCCTCAATTTCATTTGGAAAAACAAAAGACCCCGAATAGCCAAAGCAATCCTGAGTGAAAAGAGCAATACAGGGGGGATCGCTATACCAGACATCAAACTATACTACAGGGCTATAGTCATAAAAACAGCTTGGTACTGGCACAAAAACAGACCAGTTGACCAATGGAATAAAACTGAAGATCCAAACCTGAGCTCATACAATTTCAGCCACCTCATATTTGACAAGGGGGCCAAGAATACACAATGGAGGAAAGACAGCATCTTCAGCAAGTGGTGTTGGCAAAACTGGATCACCACTTGTAGAAGAATGAAATTAAACCCCTACCTCTCACCTTGTACAAAGGTCAACTCCAGATGGACCAAAGACCTCAATGTGAAACCCCAAACTCTGGAGGTGATAGAAGAGAAGCTTGGCAGCAGACTACAAGACATAGGTGTAGGAAAAGACTTCCTAAATCAGACAGCAGCTGCACAAGAAATAAGATCGACAATTGACAAATGGGACCTCATTAAACTCAAAAGCTTCTGTACATCAAAGGAAGCAATAAAGGAAGTGAGGAGAAGACCCACAGAGTGGGAGGAAACCTTCACAGCAGATACATCTGACAAAGCATTAATTTCCAGAGTATACAAGCTACTCAAAAAACAAAGAAGAAAGAAAACAAATGAATCATTCAAAAGATGGAGCAAAGATCTGAATAGAGACTTCACAGAGGAGGAGTTAGAGATGGCCGAGAAACATCTTAAGAAGTGTTCAACATCTCTGATAATTAAGGAAATGCAAATTAAAACCACTCTGAGATATCACCTTACTCCAATAAGACTGGCTAGGATCAGGAACACGAATGTTACCAAATGCTGGAGAGGTTGCGGGGAAAGGGGAACACTCATCCATTGCTGGTGGGAATGTAAACTAGTACAGCCACTATGGAAAACAGTGTGGAGAACCCTTAAAAGACTCAAAATGAGCCTTCCATTTGACCCAGTCATACCACTCCTGGGTATATACCCACAAGACACAACTTACTGCAAAGATACATGCACAGCTATGTTTATTGCAGCTCTGTTCACAATAGCAAAAAGCTGGAACCAGCCCAGGTGCCCCTCAACTGACGAGTGGATAGAGAAAATGTGGTACATGTATACAATGGAGTTCTATGCAGCAGTAAAGAGGGACAACATCATGAACTTTGCAGGTAAATGGATGGAGCTGGAAGACATTATGTTAAGTGAAGTAACACAGTCCCAGAAAAACAAACGACAAATGGTGTCCCTCATATGTGGATGCTAGTACCAACAACCCAGATATAAATATTTCTCATGGAGAGGGATGCATAGTAAAAGAACAACAACAGAAAGACTGCATCAGAAAATGGACTGAAATGGTGAATTGGGAAGGGGGGATGGGTGGGAGAGGGACACGGATGTATATTCAATCAAGGCATATTTAATTGATGTGAGTTCAGCAAGTACTCAGTTTCACCTAGACACTGTCTACAGGATACATGGTGTTTTAGGACTTAGTAAAAGTAAATATGTGTATATTAAACAACATTGGTTTACAGACTCTGATAAAAACGGTAATGCATCTGAGTTAAATGTAGATATAATTTGCTGTTGTCCACATTTGTTTTACACAAAATCTCTAGAGCAATAACTTTGGGATTGGCACATACAAATGTTCTCTATAATTTCTCTGTTGTACAGTATCACCTTGTAGCATTCTCTTTAAGATGATTTAAAGCAAAAATTAAGTTTGCTTCCCAAGTTAATCATATATAGTCACCCAAAACAGCATGGGTGAATTTGATGAAATCTGTGCCTTGATTCCACCCTATAGTTATGTATAATACAACTGTCTTCTGGAGACTCATGGGTTAAAAAAAAAGGGGGGGGGCGGTACAGACAGACATGAAACCTTCTAGTCAAAAACCTTGCAATTCAAATCTTAAAACTAACTATGGGAAAAGATTTGTTTGTTCCAACAGGACAAAATGTCACCAACTTAACGGCTGAGAAAGAAAAGATACAGCTTTGCATTGAGTAGGATGTACCAAAAAGTGGCAACTGAAAGGTTGACCCGTCTGAACACTGAAAGGAAGAAAAGCCTCAGATTGCCATAAACATCGAACCCTTCTGTGGATCCTACATGTAACAACTATCTATAATGAGTCCTAATGAAACTTATACCTTCTAGGTGCAACAAAGGTTTTGATATGACTTTCTTGCCTCCCCCCCCATAGAACAAGGAGAAATATGACGATGATGATGTCATTTTCCAACTGTAAATTGGAGACAACTATTATAGAGGTAATCTCTTATAAAACCGGTAAAAATGCCTTCTTTAATTGACTAATAGACATAAGAACTGTGAAAAGGATTATACTCTGTTCAGAACCAAATATAATACTAAAGTCCTTGGGCTATGCACTTAGGCAAAGTATATTAATGCAGGAGCTCTGACATCAGCAATGGATTGTTCTACCAGGGGGATGTTGGCCAGGGGATCCAAGGCCCCACAAAAGGTAAGGGCTCCTTGCCCCTAAGTTGGGATACCTGCAGGAGGAGAGGCGATAAGACCCTGCTGCCGAAGACCTGACGTTAACATGGGAGGGATGTATTGAGACCGCACATGCAAGGGTACAGATGGCCTCTGGAATGCCAGAGAGTGTTCCCAAAGGCCACTAAACCAATAAAGCAAATACGGGTCTCCCTGAGTCAAGCAAGACTCCACCATCAGCACCAGCTACACTTCACCTGCCTGGAAATACTGTGCAGCAGAGGCAGCCATGTGCCTGTATATCCCAAATCTAATTGGCTGTTGGCTCTCTCCTTGGAGGAATAACCCATGGCTGATGCCACAAGCCTACATCCTCTACAGGTTAGGAGATGTCATAAGCCACAGTAAGACCCTGTTATATTTATCAGGGGGTAAAAATGTAATTCATGAATTAACATATCATCCAAACATATGTGTCTATGCCAAAGTAACCTACCATAACTATTAGTGCTGCTTAAATACCTATATATCTAATTGCTTGTGCTTCATTAGTAGGATCGAAAGGTTACTCCTGAACAAACTGTCAGCCCATGAAAGGAAACAGCCAGAATTGACCAGAATCCAAGTCAACAGCTCCAGAGAGAGAGGACAGTTTTACTTCTCATCCACCTGTGCCCCTTTTCTAAGCCTAGGGAACAATCTGCGGAAGAGGGGGCGTGGTAGAATGTAAAGGCTGCGATTGGGGTGAACGGTGAAACTACAGCGATGTAGTCTGGACACTCATTTGATCAACTTGATTGAACAAACAACCTGTCAACCTCCACTGAATGGTGGGACTGTGGGGGTTTGGGCACAACAGTCTATAGATTGGTTTTGCACGAAGGATGCTTATACTCATGGATTATCACTTATAGCTAAAAAATGAAAAAAAAAAAAAACCTGAAAGATGCAGGACAGTTATGGCAGAATGATCTGGGATGGGGTGGGGGTGGGGGGGAAGGGAAAGGGAAATATGCCTGATCTGAATTGGAAAATGATGTATAAAATGCACAAACCATCAATAAAAATTAAATAAAAAAAAAAAAGAAAAGACATCCATATACCAAAATGGCAACACAAAATCCCAAATAATATGAAAAACCATGTGAAAATTTCCCAAACAAGTCCCACCAGTACTACGGAGAATCACACTGGAGAATTCCACAATGCTGAGTTAAAAAAAAGTCATAAGCATGATAAAAAACTTAAATAACACACAGACAAAGAACTCAAAGAAGTTGGCATAAACTAGTGATGGATGCTAAGGAAAATAGAAAAAATGTGGCAGCATGAAATAAGAAAAACAGTTCAAGACTTGAAATGTAAATTCACAAAAGAGACAAAAATATTGAAGAAAATAGAAGCTGAAATGATTATGGAACTGAAAATTTATAATGACAGGATAAAGCCTAAAAAACAGATTGAGGTGAAATTGAAAACAGAATATCAAAACTGAACTACAAGTCTAAAGAAGTGGACCTCTCAGGTAAAGGATATACATCTTTTTTTCCAAAATACAGGAATGGAATGTGCAGGAAATGTGTGACACTGTGAAAATAACCAATCTATACATCACAGGCATACAAAAAAAGAGAAGAAAGAATCTCAGGTCAATGCCATTGATCAGCTCCTCTACCAGAGTATAGAAGAAAACCTCCCCATATTAAGTAAAAAACATACCTATAAAGATAAAAGAAGCTCAGAGACACGAATTGAGATAAGAATAGAAACTCCCTATAGCATATCATAATAAAAGCATCAAATGTACAGAACAAGGAGAGGGTACTGAAAGATGCTAAGAATAAAAGAAAAAAAAAACCCACTAAGTTAGGTATAAAAGAAAACCCATCAGAATTACAGATAAATTTTCAATGTAAAGAGCCTGGACAAAAGTATTCTCAGTTCTAAATGCCCATGGTTTCTAAACTCAAATACTTTCCCCAAAAAACTATCATAGTTGAAGGAGAATTGAAAATTTACTTTGACACAAACAGGCTGAAAGAATTTGTTTCTACTAATTCAGCTCCCCCAAAATACTTGAAGCAATTCAAAGGACCAAATATAGGAATGACTAAAACCAAGAAGTTGTGAAAAGAAATCAAAGGATCAGAAGTGTAGAGTTAAGGAAACTCAAATTTGGAACAAGAACACACACAAAAATAAAATGACACTAAACTATACATATTTCAGTAATAACTCTAAATATCAATTATCTCAACCGCCCATTCAAAGAACACAGGCTAGTGGAATGAGATAAGAAACAAAATCCATCATTATGCTGTCTGCAAGAATCTCATTTCACCTTCAAAGATAGGTAACGTGTGACTGAAGGGATGGAAATAATTGTTCCAAGCAAATGAAACTAAGACACAAGCTGGTGGTGCAATTCTAATATCTGACAAAATAAACTTTAAATTAAAATTACACAAAAGAGATAAAGAGGTTCTCTCCATTCCAATCAAAGGACCAATTGACAAAGAAGACATTACTAACATGAGCATATATGCACCAAACTCTGGTTCACCCAGTTTCATAAAAAGAGTATGGCAGAACTGTAAAACACAGATGTATCAAATCTTAGTAATAGTAGGTAACTTCAGTATGCCTTTATCTTCAATAACAGGACAATTGTGAAAAGAATAAACAGAGAGATATCTGAATTAAATGGCATCTTACATCAAATGAGCTTAACATTACTTTTACTTAATATTCCATCCATGCACCAAAGAATATACTTTCTCCTCAGGATACCAAGTAACTTTCTCTATAACTCACCACATAGCAGGGCAGAAAACAGACTCTAACAAATGCAAAAGTATTGAAATAATTCCATGAATTCTACAACACCACAATGTAATAAAGCTTATATTCAACAGCAAAAGTACCTTTAATAACTACATGAAATTATAGAGATGAAATAACATACCCTAGAGTGATGAATGGGTCAAAGAAGAAATTAAGAAAGAAATAAAAGTCTTCCTGGAACTAAATAAAAATGATAATATAGGGGATGAGAGATGTCTCAGTGGTTAAGAGCACTAGCTATTCTTGCAGAAGACCCAGGTTTGAATCCCAGCACACACATAGTAGTTAATCATTTTAAGTCCAATTCCAAGAGACCAAAACCCCTATTCTCTCCTCCACAAGCATTACACAATACATGTACACTTGCATACATGCAAATATAATAGAGATACACATAAATAAAAAATGTTAAATGATAATAATAAAACAAAACTTCTGGGACTCTTCATAGCATTCTTAAGAGGGACATTTATAGTGTTAAGTCCTTAAAAAAAATAGTGCTCACCATTAATCCCAGCACTCAGGAGACAGAGGCAGGCAGATCTCTACAAAGTGAGTTCCAGGCCAGCTGGGGCTACAAGGAGAACCTATCTCAAAATTACCAAAAAAATTCAGAAAAACACATATAAATGACTGAACAGCCTGGGCTTCGGCTAGGGGGTCACGTCTCCGAGGACTTCTGGATGGGACCGCCCTTTGCCTTTGTAGCCAGGACCCGAGGGTCAGCAGGTTTGGGTCAGTGCCTCTGCACCTTTGTGCAGGCTGGCTGGAAGTCACTCAGGCAGGTACCGGGGTGCAGCTAAGTCAGGCATGTACACCCCCCCACCACTGGAAATCGGTGAGAATCCAAGTGGACTTTTTTGGAGAACCTTCAGAACAAGAAGAGAAGAGTGCTTTTGCTTCCAATATCCAATATATAAACAAAATTGAAAGCCTAAAAACTACACAAGTAAATACTCCATAAACAAGGAGGAGGAAAGGAAAAAAAGGCTTCTGAAGGAGGAAAGCAAAACCATCCACTAACATAGTGAAAAGGTATTTGTGATCTGAACCATAAAAGGGGAGCCCACATGCCAGGGACACAACAAAGGGACAACATGGGAAAGGCACAGGATAATCCTGCACTAGGCTCTACCAAAACTGTAAGAGATAGCTACAATGGGAACCTCTTGGAGGAGACCCAAGGAACAAATCTTAGAGGAATAATTGCAGTCCTATGAAGAGAAATCAAAGAACATAAAGAAGAATTCAGAGAACTAAAGAGAGAATGAAAAACTCAAAAAGGACCTAGAGGGATACAATGACAAACATTGGAAAGAACTAAAGGAACAGATGGATAAACTCCAGAAAAAACTAGAGGGAGAAAAAAACAAACTCCAAAAGGAAGTAGAAACACTGAGAAAGGAAGCCATCAAACGAAATAAGGAGCACCAAGAAGAGATTGAGAAGCACCAAGAAGAGATTGAGAAGTTCAAAAAGGAAATGGAAGTACTAATGAAAACACAGGATGAAACGAAAAAGGAATTAGAATACTCATCCAATCAAGAAGAAAGGAAAGGAAAAAGCCTCAGAATTAGAATGGAGGAAGTGGAACAAAGAATACCAGATCTGGAAGATAACACAGAGCAATTAAAAAGCTAAAATAAAACTTATGAAAAATTTAAAAATACACAAAAGTGGAACAACCAGGAAATATGGGACACTATGAAAAGATCAAACCTCCACATCATAGGAATAGAGGAAGGAGAAGAATCTCAAGAGAATAGTATTGATCAGATCTTCAACAGAATAATAGATGAAAATTTCCCCAAACTAAAAATAGACAAACCCATACAAATACAAGAAGCACATAGGACCCCAAATAGACAAGATCAGAAAAGAAACACCCCACGCCATATCATAGTTAAAATGCTAGATGCCCAAAACAAAGACAAAATTCTGAGGGCCACAAAAGAAAAACAAGTCACATACAAAGGGAAACCCATCAGAATTACAACTGACTTCTCGCCTCAAACCATGAAAGCAAGAAGAACATGGAGCAAAGCATTCCCTGTGTTAAGGGACTATGGATGCCAACCCAGAATACTTTACCCAGCAAAAATGTCGACTATACTTGAAGGAGAGAGAAAAATCTTCCATGACATAAACAAGATGATGGAATACATGTCTGGAAAACCAACTCTTCATAAAATACTTGAAGCAATTCAAAGGGCAGAAGAGAGGAGCAACAATCCTCAAACACCTAGGAAAAGAAACTAACAAAAACATAACCATAGGAGCAAAATCAAAGGCTAGAAGTCCAAATGGATAATAAAGTGAAAGGAAGCAACATCCATCTTTCAATTGTAACCTTAAATATTAATGGGCTAAACTCCCCAATCAAAAGGCATAGACTGGGAGAATGGATTAGGAAACAAAACCCATCTATATGCTGTCTACAAGAAACCCATCTCAATTTCAAGGATAGGCACCAACTTAAGGTGAAGGGATGGAAGAAAGTATTCCAAGCAAATGGTACCAAAAAGAAAGCGGGTGTGGCTATTCTAATATCAGACAAAATAGACTTCAAAGCAAAAGAAATCAAAAGAGACAAAGAGGGCCATTACATCCTTATTAAAGGAACAATTGACGATGAAGATTTCACAATCATAAATATATATGCACCAAACATCAGTGCACCAAACTTTATAAAGACAATTCTTCAGGATCTCAAGGCACAGATTAACCCCAGCACACTAATACTAGGGGACTTCAATACCCCATTAAGTCCTCTAGACAGATCAACAGGACAAAGGATAAACAGAGAGACATCTGAACTAAATGACACAATACACCAAATGGACCTCACAGACATCTACCGAATATTTCACCCAAACACCAGAGAATACACTTTCTACTCAGCACCTCATGGAACATTCTCCAAAATAGACCATATACTGGGACACAGGGAAAAACTCAACAAATATAAAAAGATTGAAATAATCTCATGCATTCTATCAGACCACAGTGCAATAAAACTCAATATCAACACCAGAATAAACCCTACAACCTACAGGAACACATGGAGACTAAACAACACTCTCCTGAATAATGAGTGGGTCAAGGAAGAAATAAAAAAAGAAATAAAAACATTCCTGGAACTGAATGACAATGATAAAACAACACAGCAAAATCTATGGGACACTCTAAAAGCAATCCTAAGAGGGAAGTTTATAGCTCTAAGTGCCCACATTAAAAAAACAGAAAGAGCACAAGTGAATGATCTAACACTGCAGCTAAAAATACTTGAGAGACAACAACAAATGAACCCTAAACGGAGCAGACAAGAAGAAATAACAAAAATCAGAGCAGAGATCAATGAAATAGAAACAAAGAAAACCATACAAAAAATCAATGAATCCAAAAGTTGGTTCTTTGAGAGAATAAACAAGATAGACAGACCTCTAGCCCAGTTAACCAAAAGAAAGAGGGAACAACTCCAAATCAATAGAATCTGTGATGAAAGGGGAAATATCACAACAGACAATGAAAAGATCCAGACAATCATACGGGACTACTTCAAAAACTTATATTCTACTAAGTTTGAAAACCTAGAAGAAATGGATGAATATCTGAAATCCTGGGAATCACCAAAGCTCAACCAAGAAGAGATCGACAGCCTAAACAGACCAATAGTACAGGAAGAAATCGAAGATGTAATAAGTAGCCTCCCAACCAAAAAATGCCCAGGCCCGGATGGATTCACGGCAGAATTCTATAAAATATTTCGTAAAGACTTACAACCATTACTACTTAAATTGTTTAGAAGGATACAAATGGAGGGACTTCTCCCAAATTCCTTCTATGAAGCCAGCATTACGCTACTACCAAAACCAGGGAAAGATACAACCAAAAAGGAGAACTATAGACCCATCTCCCTAATGAACACAGATGCCAAAATTCTAAACAGGATTCTGGCAAATCGCATACAGACTCACATCAAGAAAATCATCCACCATGACCAAGTTGGATTCATACCAGAGATGCAGGGATGGTTCAACATACGAAAATCAATAAACATCATCAAACATATCAATGGACTGAAGGACAAAAACCACACCATCATCTCAATTGATGCGGAGAAAGCCTTTGACAAAATCCAGCATCCTTTCATGTTTAAAGTCCTGGAGGGAATTGGTCTGGAGGGATCATTCCTCAATGTAATCAAAGCCATATACAGGAAACCCACAGCCAATATCATCCTAAATGGGGAAATGACAGAAGCATTCCCCTTAAAGGTAGGAACTCGGCAAGGCTGCCCCCTGTCACCACTCCTTTTCAATATAGTGCTTGAAACCCTTGCTAGGGCAATAAGGCAAGAAAAGGAAATTAAAGGAGTTCTAATTGGAAAAGAGGAAGTCAAGCTATCCCTTTTTGCTGATGATATGATTGTCTACCTAAGGGATGCTAAGAACTCCACCAGAAAACTCCTAGAAATGATTAAGAGCTTCGGTAAAGTGGCAGGATACAAAATAAATCTAGAAAAATCAGTAGCCTTTCTTTACACCAACAACAAGCAACTGAAGAAGGACTACAAGGAGACCTTCCCACTCACAATAGCCTCAAAAACAATAAAATACCTAGGAACAAACCTAACCAAAGACACCAAGGAACTCTACAACAAAAATTTTAAACTCCTGAAAAAGGAAATTGAGGAAGACATCAGAAGATGGACAAACCTCCCATGCTCATGGATTGGGAAAATATAGTAAATATGTCCTACCCAAACTAGTGTAAATATTTAATGCAATCCCAATCAAAATCCCCAAGAGTTTCTTCACAGGTTTGGAAAAACAATCCTCAATTTCATTTGGAAAAACAAAAGACCCCGAACAGCCAAAAGAACCCTGAGCGAAAAGAGCAATACAGGGGGGATCACTATAGCAGACATCAAACTATACTACAGGGATATAGTCATAGAAAAAGTCTGGTACTGGCAAAAAACCAGACCAGTTGACCAATGGAATAAAACTGAAGTTCCAAACCTGAGCTCATACAATTTCAGCCACCTCGTATTTGACAAGGGGGCCAAGAAGAAACAATGGAGGAATGACAGCATCTTCAGTAAGTGGTGTTGGCAAAACTGGATCACGACTTGTAGAAGAATGAAATTAAACCACTACCTCTCACCCTGTGCAAAAGTCAACTCCAGATGGATCAAAGACCTCAACGTGAAACCCCAAACTCTGGAGGTGATAGAAGAGAAACTTGGCAGCAGACTACAAGGCATAGGAAAAGACTTCCTAAATCAGACAGCAGCTGCTGAAGAAATAAGATCTACAATTGACAAATGGGACCTCATTAAACTCAAAAGTTTCTGTACATCAAAAGAAACACTAAAGGAAGTGAAGAGAAAACCCAAAGAGTGGGAGGAAACCTTCATTGCAGATACAACTGACAAAGCATTAATTTCCAGAGTATACAGCTACTCAAAAAACAAAGAAGAAAGAAAACAAATCACTCAAAAGATGGAGCAAAGATCTGAACAGAGACTTCACAGAGGAGGAATTAGCGACGGAATCCAGGCGAATCCAACTCCGTCTTCTGACCTCCGCGGCATTGCACGACACGGGTGCACAAACTTGCATGCAGGCAGTACATACATACACATACATAAATAAATAAAATTAAAATAAAAAAGAAGTGTTCAACATTGCTAATAATTAAGGAAATGAAAATTAAAACCACTTTGAGATATCATCTTACTCCAATAAGACTGGCTGGGATCAGGAGTATGTATGATACCAAGTGCTGGAGAGGTTGCGGGGAAAGGGGAACACTCATCCATTGCTGGTGGGAATGTAAACTTGTACAGTCACTATGGAAAGCAGTGTGGAGAACCCTTAGAAGACTCAAAATGAGTCTGCCATTTGCCCCAGTCATACCACTTATGGGTATATACCCACAAGACACATCTTACCGCAGAGATACATGCATAGCAATGTTTATTGCAGCTCTGTTCACAATAGCAAAGAGCTGGAACCAGCCCAGGTGCCCCTCAACTGACAAGTGGATAGAGAAAATGTGGTATGTGTATACATTGGCGTTCTATGCAGATGTAAAGAGGGACAACATCATGAACGTTGCAGGTAAATGGATGGAGCTAGAAGACATTATGTTAAGTGAGGTAACACAATCCCAGAAAAACAAATGACAAATGTTGTCCCTCATATGTGGATGCTAATGCCAATAACCCAGATATAAATATTTCTCATGGAGAATGATGCATAGTAAAAGAACAACGGAAAGACTGCATCAGAAAACTGACTGAAATGGTGAATTGGGAAGGGTTGGAGGGGCGGGAGAAGGACACGGGTGTATATTCAATTAATGCATATTTAATTGACGTGAGTTCAATAAGTACCCAGTTTTGCCCAGACACTGTCTACAGATTACATGGTGTTTTAGGACTTAGTAAAAGTAAATGTGTGTATATTAAACAACACTGGTTTACAGGCTCTGATAAAAACGGTAATGCATCTGAGTTAAATGGAGATATAAATTGCTGTTGTCCACATTTGTTTTACATAAAATCTGTGTAACAATAACTTTGGGATTGGCACATACAAATGTTCTCTATAATTTCTCTGTTGTACAGTATCACCTTGTAACATTCTCTTTCACCTATAAGATGATTTAACATAAAAATTAAGTTTGTTCCCAAGTTAATCACATACAGTCACCCAAAACAGCATGGGTGAATTTGATGAAATCTGTGCCTTGATTCCACCCTACAGGTATGTATAATACAACTGTCTTCTGGAGACTCATGGGTCAAAAAAACAAAAACCTAAGAAACAAAAGGGGGGATACAGATAGATATGAAACCTTTTCGTCAAAAAACTTGCAATTCAAATCTTAAAACTAACTATGGGAAAAGATGTGTATGTTCCAACAGGTCAAAATGTAACCAACTTAATGGCTGAGAAAGAAACAATACAGCTTTGCATTGTGTAGGATGTACCAGGAAGTGCCAGCAGAAAGGTTGGCCTGTCTGAACATTGAAAGGAAGAAAAACCTCAGATTTCTACAAACATCAAACCCCTCTGTGGATCCTACATGTAACAACTATTTATAATGTGTCCTAACGAAACTTACCTTCTTGGTGCCACAAGGTTTTAGTACGAGAGACTTTCTTACCTCCCTCCCAGTAGAACAAGGAGAAATATGATGATGATGAGGTTGTTTTCCAACTGTAAATTGGAGACAGCTATTATAGAGGTAATCTCTTATAAAACCGGTCAAACTGCCTTCTTTTTTAAAATTTTATTTATTTATTTATTTATTTATTTATATATTTATTTATTTTATATGTATGAATGTACTGTGTGCATGTAGGTCTGTGCACCTGTGTTGTGCAATGACACAGAGGTCAGAAGAGGGTGTCATATTCCCCTGGAACTGGAGTTCTCCAGGAATTGGAGTTACAGAGAGTTCTTAGCCGCCATGTGGGTGCTGGGGATCAAACCCGGGTCCTCTGCAAGAGCGGTTGGTGCTCTTAACCGCTAGGCCATCCCTCCAGTCCTAAAACTGCCTTCTTTAATTGACTAATAGGCATAGGAACTGTGAAAAAGATTATTCTCTATTCAGAACCAAATATAATACTAAAGTCTCCTTAAGCTATGCACTTAAGCAAAATATATTAATTCAGGATCTCTGACATCAGCAATTGATTATTCTATCAAGGAGATGTTGGCCAGGGGATCCAAGCCCCCACAAAAGGTAAAGGCTTCTTGCCTCTAAACTGGGATACCTGCAAGAAGAGTGGCAATAAGGCCATGGTGTCAAAGTCTTGACGTTAACATGGGAAAGATGTATTGAAAACACACATGCAAGTGTACAGATGGCCTCTGGAATACCAGAGAGTGTTACCAAAGGCCACTAAACCAATAAAGCAAATATGGGTCTCCTTGAGTCAAAGAAGACCCCTCCATCAGCGCCAGCTACACCTTAACTGCCTGGAAATACTGTGCAGCAGAGGCAGCCATATTCCTGTATATCCCAAATCTAATTGGCTATTGGCTCTCTCCTTGGAGGAATAACCCACGGCTGATGCCACAAGCTTACATCCTCTAATGGTTAGGAGATGTTATAAGCCACAATAACATCCTGTCATATTTAACAGAAAAAAATATAATTCATGGATTAACATACCATCCAAACATCTGTGTCTATACCAAAGTAACCTAACATAACAGTTAGGTTATGAAGAAGCACAAGCAATTAGATATATAGGTATTAAATACCTATACAGACTATATTTCTGTAGTTTTGCCATTCACCACAATCACAGCCCTTACATTCTATCATGCCCCCTCTTCCACAGATTGTTCCCTAGGCTTAGAAAAGGGCCACAGGTGGATGAGAAGCAAACAGTCTACTTTCTCTTGAGCTGTTGTCTTGGACTCTAATCAATTCTGGATGTTTCCTTTCATGGGCTGACAGTTTGTACAAGTTTTTTTATTAACATGAAAGTTTATAATTTATAGATATATATATATATATATATATATATAATATATATATATATCTTATATATATTAATATAATATTAAATACCTATATATCTAATTGCTTGTGCTCATAGTAGGATCGAAAGGTTATTCCTGGACAAACTGTCAGCCATGAAAGGAAACATCCAGATTGATTAGAGTCAAGACAACAGCTCAAGAGAAAGTAGACTGTTTGCTTCTCATCCACCTGTGGCCCTTTTCTAAGCTAGGAACAACTGTGGAAGAGGGGCATGATAGAATGTAAGGGCTGTGATTGTGGTGGAATGGGAAACTACAGAAATATAGTCTGTATAGGTATTTAATACCTATATTATCTAATTGCTTGTGCTTCTTCTAACCTAACTGTTATGTTAGGTTACTTTGTATAGACACAGAGTTGGATGGTATGTTAATCCATGAATTTATTTTTTTCTGTTAAATATGACAGGATTATTGGCTTATAACATCTCCTAACCATTAAGAGGATGTAAGTTTGTGGCATCAGCCTGGGTTATTCCTCCAAGGAGAGAGCCAATAGCCAATTAGATTTGGGATATACAGGATATGGCTGCCCTTCTGCACAGTATTCCAGGCAGTTGAGGTGTACCTGGCGCTGATGGAGGGGTCTTCTTTGACTCAAGGAGACCCATATTTGCTTTATTGGTTTAGTGGCCTTGGTAACACTCTCTGGTATTCCAGAGGCCATCTGTAAACTTGCATGTGTGTTTTCAATACATCTTTCCCATGTGTAACGTCAAGACTTTGACACCATGGCCTTATTGCCAATCTTCTGCAGGTATCCCAGTTTTAGAGGCAAGAAGCCTTAACCTTTGTGGGGGCTTGGATCCCCTGGGCCAACATCTCCTTGATAGAATATATCATTGCTGATGTCAGAGATCCTGATTAAATATATTTGCTTAAGTGCATAGCTGTAAGGAGACTTTAGTATTATATTTGGTTCTGAATAGAGAAGAAAATCTTTTTCACAGTTCCTTATGCCATTAGTCAATTAAAGAAGCAGTTTTAGGACTGGAGGGATGGCCTAGCGGTAAAGAGCACCAACCGCTCTTGAGAGGACCCGGGTTTTGATCCCCAGCACCCACATGGCGCTAAGAACCTCTGTAACTCCAATTCCTGGAGACTCCAGTTCCAGGGAATATGACACCTCTTCAGACCTCTGTCATTGCCAACACACAGGTGCACAGACCTACATGCACACAGTACATGTCATACATATAAAATAAATAAATATATAAATAAATAAATAAATAATATAAATAAATTTAAAAAAGAAGGCAGTTTGACGGTTTTATAAGAGATTAACCTCTATAATAGCTTCTCCATTTTACAGTTGGAAACAACCTCATCATCATCATATTTCCCTTGGTTCTACTGGGAGGAGGTAAGAAAGTCTCTCTACGAAAACCTTGTGGCACCAAGAAGGTAAGTTTCGTTAGGAACATTATAAGAAGTTGTTTACTGTTAGGATCACACAGAGGGGGTTTGATGTTTGTAGAAATCTGAGCTTTTCTTCCTTCAATGTTCAGACAGGGCCACCTTTCTGCTGGACTTCTGGTACATCCTAACAATGCAAACCTGTATTGTTTCTTTCTTCTTCCTTAGCCATTAGTTGGTTACATTTTGACCTGTTGGAACATACACATCTTTTCCCATAGTTAGTTTTAAGAATTTGAATTGCAAGTTTTTTGACGAAAAAGGTTTCATTCTATCTGTATTCCCCCCTTTTTTTTAGGTTTTGTTTTTTTTCTGACCCATGAGTCTCCAGAAGACAGTTAGTATTATACATACTGTAGGGTGGAATCAAGGCACAGATTTCATCAAATTCACCCATGCTGTTTTGGGTGACTGTATGTGATTAACTTGGGAAGCAAACTAATTTTTTATGTTAAATCATCTTATAGGTGAAAGAAATGTTACAAGGTATACTGTACATACAGAGAAATTAGAAAACATTTGTATGTGCCAATCCCAAAGTTTTGTAAAACAGATTTTAATGTAAAAAATGTGGACAACAGCAATTTATATCTCCATTTAACTCAGATGCACTACCGTTTTTATCAGAGCTGTAAACCAGTGTGTTTAATATACAACATTTACTTTTTACTAAGTCCTAAAACACCTGTTACCTGTAGCAGGTCTGGAAAATTGGATATTGTTGCCAATAAATATGTCAATTAATATATGCATTAATGAATATACAACACCCGTGTCCTTCTCCCGCCCTCCAACCCTTCCCAATTCACCATTTCAGTCATTTTTTTTTTTTTTTTTTTTTTTTTTTTTTTTTTTTTTTCTTTTACTATTCATTCTCTCCATGAGAAATATTTATATCTGGGTATTGGCATAGCATCCACAAATGAGGGACAAATTTTAGCATTTTGTTTTTCTGGGATTGTGTTACCCTCACTTAACAGAAGTCTTCTATCTAGCTCCATCCATCCATTTACCTGCAACGTTTCATGATGTGTGTCCCTCTTTACAATCTGCATAGAACGCCAAATGATACACATGACCACATTTCTCTATACTCACTGGTCAGTTGAGGGCACCTGGGCTGGTTCCAGTCTTTGCTTTGCTATTGTGAACAGAGCTGCAAATAAACATTGCATGCATGTAAGTCTGGCTCTGCGGTTAAGATGTGTCTTGTGGTAATTACCCATAAGTGGTATTACTGGGGGGGCAAATGGCAGACTCATTTTGAGTCTTCGAAGGGTTCTCCACACTGCTTTCCATAGTACGGTTGTACACAAGTTATCATTCCCACCAGCAATGGTGAGTTCCCTTTCCCCTCCCCGTTCCCCAACTCTCCACACCTCCAGCACTTGGTATCATACATTACTACTACTCGGATCCACAGCCAGTCTTATTGGAGTAAGATTATATCTCAAAGTGGTTTTGATTATCTTCATTTCCTTCTTAATTATTAGCAATGTTACAGCTTTCTTTTTTATTTTAATTTTATTAAATTTATGTATGTGTAGGGTTATGGCATCTGCATGCAGTTTGTGCACCCGTGTCGTGCAAGCTGCCGCGGAGGGTCAGAAGACGAGTTGGATGTCGCCTGGATTCCGTCGCTAATAATTCCCCTCTGTGAAGTCTCTGCAGATCTTTGCCCATCTTTGTGAGTGATTGGTTGTCTTTCTTTCTTATTGGTTTTTTGAGTAGCGTGATCACTCTGGAAATTAAATGCTTTGTCAGTTGTATCTGCAATGAAAGGTTCTCCCACTCTTTGCCTCCCACTCTTTGGTTTTTCCTCTTCAACTTCCACTTATTCTTAGTTTTTCTTTTGAAATGTACAAATTGAGTTTAATGAGGGCCCATTTGTCAATTGTAGATCTTTTTTCTCGCATAGCTGCTGTCTGATTAGGAAGTCTTTTCTATTCCTATGAGTCTGCTGCCAAGTTTTCTTCTTCCTATGCCACCTCCAGAGTTTTGGTGTTTCACGTTGAAGGTCTTTGATCCATCTGTGAGAGTTGGACTTTGACACAGGGTGAGAGGTATGGTTTTAATTTCATTCTTCTACAAGTGTGATCCAGTTTTGGCCAACACCACTTACTTGAAGATGCTGTCATTCCCTCCATTGTTCTTCTTCTTGAGCCCACTCTGTCAAATACGAGGTGGCTGAAATTGTATGAGCTCAGGTTTGAGTACTTTCTAGTTTTATTCCATTGGTCAATGGTAGTGTTTTTGCTCAGTACCAATCTGTTTTTATGACATATCCCTGTAGTATAGTTTGGTGTCTGCTATAGTGATCCCCCTGCCTATTGCTCTTTTTCGCTCAGGGTTCTTTTGGCTGTTCGGGGTCTTTTGTTTTTCCAAATGAAATTGAGGATTGTTTTTTTTCACCAAACCGGTGAAGAAACTCCGTGGGAGATTTTGATTGGGATTGCATTAAATATTTAACTAGTTTTGGGGAGGACATATTTTACTATATTTTCCCAATCCATGAGCATGGGAGGTTTGTCCATCTTCTGATGTCTTTCCTCATTTCTCTTTTTCAGGGTTTAATAAAATAAATTTTTGTTTAGTAGTTCCCTTGGTGTCTTGGTTGGGTTTGTTCCTAGGTGATTTGAGATTTTTTTTGAAGGCTATTGTGAGGTAGGGAAGGTAACTCCTTGTAGTCCGTTCTTCAGTGGCTTTGTTGTTGGTGTAAAGAAAAGCTACTGATTTTTTCATAGAGTTTGTGATTTGTATCCGGCCCCGTACCAAAGGCTTCAAGTATCTTTTCTAGTGAGTTTTCTTGTGTAGTTCTTGCATCCATAGGTAGGACAAACATATCATCAGCAAAATGGATAGCTCCTTCCTCTTTCCAATTGAAACTCCTAGTAATTTACCTTTTCTGTGCCTTTGTCAGTGTGCCCTTTAGGTAAGGCATTTCCAGCACTATATGAAAAAGAGGTGAGTGGACAGGGGGCAAGCCTTTGGCTGAGAGATATCCCTACCTGTATAGAGGGGAAAGTCTACTGCTTACAACATTTAGTTGTTAATTGCCTGAGGGTCCATTTATTGGATGACTTATGATAAGAGTCTGTGGGTACTGATCATCGCGCGTATCCATGGAGCAAATGTCCTCATCCTAATTCCTCTAGACTTTAAATGAAGGGTTGCTGGATTTTTTCTAAAAGGTGCTATTCCTGCATC
This sequence comes from Rhizomys pruinosus, assembly GCA_009823505.1. Classification (NCBI taxonomy): domain Eukaryota; kingdom Metazoa; phylum Chordata; class Mammalia; order Rodentia; family Spalacidae; genus Rhizomys; species Rhizomys pruinosus. The sequence goes on along the minus strand of VZQC01015256.1, from coordinate 2,108,854 downwards.
AGTTTGAATGAGTGATATTGGTGTAGTTTATTTTAGTAAATTATAAAGGTTTTATTTTAATATGTTTTTTGTTTTATGTTTTTATTAGTTGTTGGAATATCCATAGCTGCATCTCTCGGCTATGAATCCCACTTGGTTCACGGTGGGATTGATTTCTTGATGTCGGCTGGTTTCTTTTGGCAGTATCTATGTCCAGTATCCTGTTTAGATTTTGTATCAGTCTCTGTTGTTTCGACCTTAGGGAGATGGGTCTACACTTCTCCTTTGAGTGGGTTGTACTTTCTTCGCCTTGGTTTTTAGGTACCATAGGCTGTGATACAGACTGCTAAAGGAATCGGGAGACCCATTTTTAAAAGATCCTATGCTCCTGATTTACTTCCAAACTCATACTCGTTGAGTATATAATGGTTGGTAGATTTTTCAAAATATTTTATAGAAGTTCATGCTGTGTAAACTCTGGGCCTGGGAGTATTTTCTTGGTTGGGAGGGTTTATTAATTTTTTTTTTTTTTCAATTTCTTCCTGTATATTGGTTGTTTAAGCTTGCGCAGATCTCTTCTTATGGTTTGAGCTTTGGTGTATTCCCAGGATTTTCAGTTATTTGCATCCTATTTCTTTCTGAGGAGTTTCGCTAAACTGTAGTTAGAGTATCATGTTTTGAATACATATGTCCGCCATATGAGATTGGTCTGGCCTGGTCTTTCATTGTCTCTCTTTGGGGATGTGTTCCCCTTTCATCCAGAGCTGTATTCTATTGATTTGAGTTGTTCCCTCTTTCTTTGGTTAACTGGGATAAGACCTGTCTATCTTGTTATTCTTTCAAAGAACCACTTTTGGATTCATTGATATCTTTGTACTGGTTTTCTATTTTGTTTCGATTCAATTTCCAGATCTGCTGCCTCTGATTTTTGTGTATTTCTTCATTTCTGTCTACTCAATTTAGGGTTCATTATCTTGTTGTTCTGTCCCGTCCAAGTTTTTTGAGCTGCAGTGTTATATCACTTGCATTCACGTCTTGTTCTGGACTCTTTCTGTTTTTTTATAATGTAGGCATGCTTAGAGCTGAGACTTACTCCCGTACGCCTCATTTATGGACTGCTTTTAAAGTTTGTCCATAGTTTTTGCTTGTGTTGTTTTATCATTTGTATTTCAGTTCCAGGAATGTTTTTTTTATTTCTTTCTTATTTCTCCCTTGTCCCATTCATATAATCAGGAAGAGTGTTGTGTATTCCTCACCATGTGTTCTCTTATAGGTTGTTAGTGGTTATACCTAGGTGTTGATATTGGAATTGTTATATGCACTGGTTGGTCCTGATAGAATGCATGAGATTTCAATCTTTTTATATTTTGCTGAGTTTTTTCTGTCTCCCAGTATATGGTCTACTTTGGAGAATGTTCGTGAGGTGCGGAGTAGAAAGTGTATTCTCGGTGTTTGGGTGAAATATTTGACAGATGTCGTGAGGTCCATTTGGTGTACTGTGTCGCTCTGTTTATCCTTTGTCCTGTTATCTGTCTAGGGGGCAATTAGTGGGGTGTTGAAGTCCCTACTATTAGTGTGCTGGGGTTATCTGTGCCTTGAGATCCTGATAAAAATTGTCTTTTGAAAGTTTGGTGCACCAGAGTGTTGTGCAATAATGGTCATGATTGGGAGATCTTCATTGTCCATTGTTCCTTTAATAAAGATGTAAATGGCTCTCTTGTCTCTTCTCTTTTGATTTCTTTTGCTTTGAAGTCTATTTGGTCTAATACTAAAATAGCAACAACCAGCGTTCTTTTTGGTACCATTGCTTGGAATACTTTCTTCCATCCCTTCACCTTGAGTGGGTGCCTATCCTGGAAATTGAGATGGGTTTTCTTGTAGACAGCAATATAGATGGGTTTTTTTCCTAATCCATTCCTCCCAAGTCCTATGCCGTTTGATTGGGGAGTTTAGCCCATTAATATTTAAGGGTTATAATTGAAAGATGGATGTAGCTTCCTTTCCACTGTATTATCCATTTTGGACTTCTAGCCTCTGAATTTTGCTCCTAGGGTTATGTTTTTTTATTAGTTTCTTTCCGAGGTGTTGAGGATTGTTGCTCCTCGCTTCTGCCCTTTGGAATTGCTTTCAAGTATTTTATGAAGGTTTGGTTTTCCAGACATGTATGCCATCATCTTGTTTATGTCAGGGAAGAGTTTTCTCTCTCCTTCAACTATAGGGGACATTTTTGCTGGGTAAAGTATGCTGGGTTGGCATCCATAGTCCCTTAAAAACTGGGAATGCTTTGTGCTCATGTTTCTTCTTGATTTCATGGTTTGCGCCGAGAAGTCAGTTGTAAATTCTGATGGGTTTCCTTTTTTTCCCTTGTAATGGTGACTTGTTTTTCCGTTTTTAATATTCCCTCAGAAATTTGTGTCTTTGTTGTTTGAGCATCTTGCATGTTAACTATGATATGGCGAGTAGTGTGTCGGCTCTGATCTTGTCTATTTTGGGGTCCTATGTGCTTCTTGTATTTTATGGGTTTGTCATTTTTATAATTTGGGGAATTTTCATCTATTATTCCGTTGAAGATCTGATTAATCTATTCTCTTGAGATTCTGTCTCCTTCCTCTATTCACTATGATGTGGAGGTTTGATCTTTTCATATGGTCCCCAATTTCCTGGTTGTTCCACGTTTGTGTATTTTTAAAATTTTTTTTTTTTTTTTTTTTTTTTTTTTTTTTTTTTTTTTTTTTTTTTTTTTTTTTATTTATTATTTTTTTTCTGCTTCCTCTGTTCTATTTCTTAGGCTTTTTTCCTTTCCTTTCTTCGTGATTGGATGAGTATTCTAATTCTTTTTTTCGTTTCATCCTGTGTTTTTTTTTTTTTTTTTTTTTTTTTTTTTTTTTTTTTTTTTTTTTTTTTTTTTCCTCCTCCTCCTTCTCTGAATCTTCTTATTCTCTTTTTGGTGCTCCTTATTTCGTTGATTGGCCTCTCCCTGTCTCAGTGTTTCTACTTTCCTTTGGAGTTGGTTTTTTTTCTCCCCTCTAAGTTGTTTTTTTTTCTGGAGTTTTAATCCATCTGTTCCTTTAAGTCTTTCCATGTTTGTCATTGTATCCTCTAGGTCCTTTTTGAGTGTTTTTCATCTCTCCTTTAAGTTCTCTGAAATTCTTCTTAAATGTTCTTTGATTTCTCTTCATAGGACTGCAATTAGTCCTCTAAGATCTGTATCCTGGGTCTCCTCCAAAGGTTTCCCATTGTAGCTGTCTCCTAGAGGTTTGGTAGAGCCTAGTGCAGGATTATCCTGTGCCTTCCCATGTTGTCCCTTTCGTTGTGTGTCCCTGGCATGTGGGCTAGCCCTTTTATGGTTCAGATCACAAATACCTTTTCACTATGTTTAGTGGATGGGTTTTGCTTTCCTCCTTTCCTCTGTCAGAAGCCTTTTTTGTTCCTTTCCGTCCTCTCCTTTGTTGATGGAGAATTTACTTGTTGGTAAGTTTTTTAAGGCTTTCACTATTCATTTTTGTTGCTATATTGGATATGGGAAGCAAAAGCACTCTTCTCTTCTTTCTTCTCTTCTTGGTTCTGAAGGTTCTCCAAAAGTCCACTTGGATTCTCACCGATTTCCAGTGGTGGGGGGGTGTACATGCCTGACTTAGCTGGCACCCCCCTGTACCTGCCTGAGTGACTTTCCGCACAGCCTGCACAATGGTGCAGAGGCACTGACCCAAACCTGCTGACCCTCGGGTCCTGGCTACAAAGGCAAAGGGCGGTCCCATCCAGAAGTCCTCGGAGACGTGACCCCCTAGCCGAAGCCCAGGCTGTTCAGTCAGGAGAGTCATTTGATATGTTTTTTTCTGATTTTTTTGGTAATTTTGAGATAGGTTCCCTGTACCCCAGTGGCCTGGAACTCACTTTGTAGAGATCTGCCTGCCTCTTCTCCGATGCTGGGATTAATGGGTGAGCACTATTTTTTTTAAGGACTTAACACTATAAAGGTCCCTCTTAAGAATGCTATAAGAGTCCCAGAGTTTTTGTTTTATTAAATTATCATTAACTTTTTTATTTATGTGTATCTCTATTATATTTGCATGTATGCAAGTGTACATGTATTGTGTAATGCTTGTGGAGGAGAGAATAGGGGTTTTGGGTTCTTGAATTGGACTTAAAAAAATGATAACTACTATGTGGTGCGGGGGATTAAACCTTGGGGTCTTCTGAAAGAATAGCTAGTGCTCTTAACCACTGGAGACATCTCTCATCCCCTATATTATCATTTTTATTTAGTTTCAGGAACACTTTTAGACTTTTATTTGCTTTCTTTCTTTATCTCGTCTTTGACCCATTCATCACTCTAGGGTATGTTATTTCATCTCTATAATTTCATGTAGTTATTAAAGGTACTTTTGCTGTTGAATATAAGCGTTATTACATTGGGGGGGGGTGTGTTGATAGAATTCATGGGAATTATTTCATACTTTTTGCATTTGTTAGAGTCTGTTTTCTGCCCTGCTATGTGGTGAGTTATAGAGAAAGTTACTTGGTATCCTGAGGAGAAAGTATATTCTTTGGTGCATAGGTGGAATATTAAGTAAAAGTAATGTTGAAGCCATGTGATGTAAGATGGCCATTTCAGTTCGAATATCTCTCTGTTTATTCTTTTCACAATTGTCCTGTTATTGAAGATAAAGGCATACTGAAGTTACCTACTATACTAGATTTTTGATAAATCTTTGGTTTTTAGCAGTTATGCCATACTTCTTTTATGAAACTGGGTGAAACCAGAGTTTGGTGCATAGATTCTTCATGTTAGTAATGTCTTCTTTGTCAATTGGTCCTTTGATTGGAATGGAGAGAACCTCTTTATCTCTTTTGTGTAATTTTAATTAGAGTTTATTTTGTCAGATTTAGAATTGCACCACCAGCTTGTGTCTTAGTTTCATTTGCTTGGAACAATTATTTCCATCCCTTCAGTCACACGTTACCTATCTTTGAAGGTGAAATGAGATTCTTGCAGACAGCATAATGATGGATTTTGTTTCTTATCTCTTCCACTATCCTGTGTTTCTTTAATGGGCGGTTGAGAAAGGGAATATTTAGAGAGTTATTACTGAAATAATGTATAGTTTTATGTCATTTTATTTTTGTGTGTGTTCTTGTTCCAAATTTGAGTTTCCTTAACTCTACACTTCTGATCCTTTGATTGTCTTTTCACAACTTCTGGTTTTAAGTTTCACGATATTTGTCGCCTTTGAATTGCTTCAAGTATTTTGGGGGAGCTGAATTAGTAGAAACAAATTCTTTCAGCCCCTGTTTGTGTCAAAAGTAAATTTCAAGTTCTCAAATCCAATTCCTATTCTTCAACTATGATAGTTTTTTGGGGAAAGTATTTGAGTTTAGAAACCATGGGCATTTAGAACTGAGAATACTTTTGTCCAGGCTCTTCTGGCTTCCATACTTTGTGTTATGATGTCAGCTGTAATTCTGAGGGGTTTTTCTTTTAATAACCTAACTTAGTGGGTTATTTTTTTTTTGCTTTTATTTTTTTTTTTTTTTTTTTTTTTTTTTTTTTTTTTTTTTTATTTTTATTGATGCTTTTTAATTATGATATGCTATAAGGGGAGTTGTCTATTCTTATCTCAATTCGTGTCTCTGAGCTTCTTTTATCTTTATAGGTATGTTTTTTACTTAATATGGGGAGGTTTTCTTCTATACTCTGGTAGAGGAGCTGATCAATGGCATTGACCTGAGATTCTTTCTTCTCTTTTTTTGTATATGCTGTGATGTGTAATTGGTTTTATTTTCATTACAGTGTCCACACATTTCCTGCCACATTCCATTCTGTATTTTGGAAAAAAAGATGTATATCCTTTACCTGAGAGGTCCACTTCTTTAGACTTGTAGTTCAAGTTTTGATATGCTGTCTTGTTTTCAATTCACCTCAATCTGTTTTTTGTTTTAAGGCTTGATCCTGCATTATAAAGTTTCAGTTCCATAATCATTCATCTTTTCTATTTTTTCGTCAATATTTTTTTTGTCTCTTTTGTGAATTTACATTTCAAGTCTTGAACTGTTTTTCTTATTTCACATGCTGCCAACATTTCTATTTTTCCTTCCTTAGCATCCAATCACTTAGTGTTATGCCAACTTCTTGAGTCTTTGTCCCTGTGTGGTTATTTAAATGTTTTTTATCATGCTTATGACTTTTTTTTAACTCAGCATTGTGGAATTCTCCAGTGTGATTCTCCGTAGTACTGGTGGGACTTGTTTGGGAAATTTTCACATGGTTTTTTCATATTATTTGGGAGTTTTGTGTGTTGCCATTTTTGGTATAAAGGATGGATGTCTTTTTCTGTTTTTTTTTTTTTTATTTAATTTTTATTGAATGGTTTGTGATTTTATAAATCATTTTCCCAATTCAGATCAGGCATATTTCCCTTTCCTTCCCCCACCCCCCCAACCGTTTTTACCTTCCATTCCTATTCCCTTCCCCCCCCCCCCCCCCCCACCACCACCACCCCCACCCCATCGTCACAGATCATTCTGCCATAACTGGCCTGCATCTTTCAGGTTTTTTTTTTTTTTTTTTCATTTATTTTTTAGCTATAAGGTGATAATCCCATGAGTATAAGCATCCCGTCGTGCAAAAACCAATCTAATAGACTGTTGTAGCCCAAACCCCCAACAGTCCCCCCCACCATTCAGTGAGGTTGACGGGGTTGCTTTGTTCATAAAGTTTGACAAATGAGTGTACAACTACATCGCGGTAGTGTCATCACATCTTCATCACAGTCACCCCATGAGAAACCTTTACAATTCTACCACGCCCCCCTCCGTCCGCAGATTGTTCCTAGGCTTAGAAAAGGGGCACAGGTGGAGGAATAAACGGTCCTCCTCTCGTCCTCTCCTGGACTTGTTGACGAACCTTGGATTCTGGTCAATTATGGCTGTTTTCCTTTCATGGGCTGGACAGTTTGTTTTTTGTTTCAGGAATACACTTTCAATCCTACTAATGAGCACAAGCAATTGATATATAGGTATTTAAACAAACTAATGTTATGGTAGGTTACTTTGCATAGACACATATGTTTGGAGATATGTTAATGCATGAATTACAATTTTTAACACTTACTCCTGATAAATATAACAGGTCTTAACTACTGTGGCTTATGAGACATCCTCATACCTGTAGAGGATGTGGCTTTGTGGGCAAATCAGCCTGGGTTTATTATTCCTCCTCCAAGGAGAGAGCTCAGAGCCAATTAGATTTGGGATATACAGCCACATGGCTGCCTCTGCTGCAAAGTAGTGTGTTTTCCAGGCAGGTGAGGTGTAGCTAGCCTGGTGCTGATGGTGGAGGCTTTTTTGCTTGATGACTCAGGGGAGACGTCGGACCCGTATTATTTTGCTTTATTGGTTTAGTGGNGTAAAACTGCCTTCTTTAATTGACTAATAGACATAGGAACTGTGAAAAGGATTATTCTCTATTCAGAACTAAATATGATACTAAAGTCTCCTTAAGCTATGCACTTAAGCAAAATACATTAATACAGGAGAGCTCTGATATCAGCAATGGATTATTCTACCAAGGAGATGTTGGCCAGCGGATCCAAACCCCACAAAAGATAAAGGATTCTTGCTTGTAAACTGGGATACCTGTAAGAAGAGAGGTGATAAGGCCCTGTTGTAGAAGACCTGATGTAAGGATGGGAAAGATGTATTGAGACCACACTTACAAGTGTACAGTTGTTCTCTGGAATACTAGAGAGTGTTACCAAAGGCCACCAAACCAATAAAGCAAATATAGGTTTCCTTGAGTCAAGCAAGACTCCTCCGCCAGCACCAGCTACACCTCCCCTGCCTGGAAATACTGTGCAGCAGTGGCAGCCATATGCATGTATATCCCAAATCTAATTGGCTATTAGCTCTCTCCTTGGAGGAATAACCCATGGCAGATGCCACAAGCTTACGTCCTCTAGTGGTTAGGGGATGTTATAAGCCACAGTAAGACCCTGTCATATTTTACAGAAAAAAACATAATTCATGGATTAACATAGCATCCAAATATCTGTGTCTGTACCAAAGTAACCTACCATAACAATTAGTACTCTTTAAATACCTATATATCTAATTGCTTCTGCTTCATTAGTAGGATTGAAAGGTTATTCCTGGACAAACTGACAGCTCATGAAAGGAAACAGCTAGAATTGACCAGAGTCCAAGACAACAGCTCCAGAGAAAGTAGACTGTTTTGCTTCTTGTCCACCTGTGCCTTTTTTCTAAGCCCAGGGAACAATCTGCAGAAGAGAGGGCATGGTAGAATGTAAGGGCTGCGATTGGGATGAATGGTGAAACTACAGCAATATAGTCTGGACACTTATTTGATCGACTTGATTGAAAATACAAGCCCCCCCCCCAGCTGGATGGTGGGACCCTTGAGCTGTGTGGCTTTGGGCACAACTGCTTGAAAATTGGTTTTACATGAAGGATGCTTGTACTCATAAATTATTACTTATTGTTAAAAAATGGAAATAAAATAAAGAAGAAATAAAAAAAAATAAATGACTGAACAATACAATTTAAGACCTTGGAAATTCAAGAGCAAACCAAATCCAAACTTAATAGTGGAGGAGAATAAATAACAAAAATCAGAGCAGAAATTAATGAAATAGAACAAAGAAAACAATTCAAAGAATCAATGAATATAAGAGCTGATTCTTTGAAAAGTTATACAAGATAAACAGATTTTTAGCACATTTAACCAAAAGAGAGAAAGAAAATCCAAATTAACAAAAATCAGAGATAAAATGAGAAATATCACACAGACACCAAAAAAAAAAAAATTGGAGAGATGGCCTATCGGTTAAGAGCACTGACCACTCTTACAGAGGACCCGGGTTCGATCCCCAGCACCCACATGGCGGCCGAGAACCGTCTGAAGCTCCAATTTCAGAAGAACTCCAGTTCCAGGGGAATCTGAGACCCTCTTCTGAACTCCGTGGCATTGCACGTCACGGGTGCACAGACTTGCATGCAGACAATACATTAATACACATACAGAAATAAATAAAATTAATAAAAAATAATAAAAAACCTATATTATTTTAAAAGAAATGTATGAATTTCCATATTTATGGGATTTTAACAAATTAAACAAAGAGGAGATCTACAGATAAAACAGACACATAACAAGGAATTCGAAGCAGAAGTATAAAACCTTCCAATTAAAAATATCCCAAGCCCAGATGGATTCATAGAATTGTACCAGATATGCAAATAATATCTAGAATATCTACAACCAATGTTTATTAAACTAATCAAAAAAAACAGAAGCAGAGGCAGAACTCCCAATTTTATTTCATGAAGAAAGCATCACTCTAAACCAAAACAAGGTAAAGAAAACAAAAAAGATAACTTTGGGCCCATATCCTTTTTAAACATAGAAATAAACATTCTGAACAAAATACAAACTGCATACTGACACACATACAAAAAGATCATCCACTATGGTGAAGTTGGCTTTATTCCTCTGATGCAAAGATGTTTCAATATATGTAAGAGAAAAAGCATTATAAAGAATATAAAGGGACTTAAAGACAAAAATCACATGGGCATCTCAATAGATGCAGAACACTTGTCTTACGAAAGTCCAGTGTGTTTTCATATTAAAAGTCTTAAAGGGGATTGGACTGGAGGGAACATACCACAGCATATTCAAAGCTATGTTCAATGAATCTAAAGGTAGCATCACTTTAAGGAAAAGTAGAAGCATTCCCATTAAAATCAGAACCCAAATAAAGCTTTTCACTATCTTCAGGCCTTTTCAATGCAGTCCTTGCTAGAGCAGTAATAAAAACAAACAAAACAAACAAACGACAACAACAACAAAAACCCAAGGAAAGTAAAGGAGCTCTACTTGGAAAAGAAGAACTCAAATTATAAGAATTTGTAGATGATATAACATTATACATAAGAGATCTAAGGGATGTCACCAAAAACTGCCAGAAATGATTAGTATATTGAGTAAAGTGACTTGTTATAGAATTCTGCCATGAAACCATCTGGGCCTGGGCATTGTCATATTTAACAGGAAAAAAATGTAATTCATGGATTAACATACCATCCAAACATATGTGTCTATACCAAAGTAACCTACCATAACTATTAATATTGTTTAAATACCTATATATCTAATTGCTTGTGCTTCATTAGTAGGATCAAAAGGTTATTCCTGGACAAACTGTCAACCCATGAAAGGAAACATCCAGAATTGACCAGAGTCCAAGACAACAGCTCCAGAGAAAGAAGACTTGCTTCTCATCCACCTGTGCCCCTTTTCTAAGCCTAGGGAACAATCTGCAGAAGAGGGGTCGTGGTAGAATGCAAGGGTTGTGATTGGGGTGAATGGTGAAACTACAGCAATATAGTCTGGACACTCATTTGATCAACTTTATTGAACATACAATTCCCCCCCCCCTGCTGGATGGTGGGACCCATGGGCTGTGTGGGTTTGGGCACAACAGCCTGCAAAATGATTTTACATGAAAGATGCTTGTACTCATAAATTATCACTTATTGCTAAAAAATGAAAAAAAAAAAAACTGAGAGAAAAATGTAGGACAGTTATGGCAGAATGCATGATCTGGGATGGGGTGGAGTGGGGTGGCAGGAAGGAAAAGGGAAATATGCCTGACCTGAATTGGAAAATTATGTATGAAATACACAAAGCATCAATAAAAAAATAAAATCATAAATATGTGCTACACTGCAAAAAAAAAAAAAGACAAAAGAAAAGAAAAGAAATAAAAAAGACCTTTTCCAGAATTACCATCTAACCACATTAATAACTTTTCTGAATGAACTATGGACATGGCCACTGTAGTTGTAAGGAACTTTAAAAAAATGTGGGGTTCTTTGCTGTTATTATTAGTGTTTTTTTTTTCCTTAGCCACACACAGAAACATAACTTCTCTAACTTGGAGATGTTTTAGTAAAAGAAGGAATGAGTCAGGCATGGTGGCACATGCCTTTAATCTTAGCACTTGGGAGGCATAGGCAGTTCAAGACCAGCCTGGTCTACAGTGTGAGTTCCAGGACAGCTGGGGCTACAGGGAGACCCTGTCTCGAAAAGATAAAAAAAAAAAAAAAAGGGATGAAAAGATATTTGATTAGGCATCTAGCTCTGAATCTAGCTGTGACTGCCAGAAAGCAGCGGTCGATTGGAATACAGCTTCATTTCACTATATGGTATCCTCTGATGACACATCCCATTGGCTGTGAAGATGCTGCTAGGATGCAAAACCCATCAGATTATCACATATTCATGTGGATCTTCCTAGGTACTTGTGGTAATAAAGATATTTTCAATTTAAAAAAAGAAGAAAAAAGTTACATGTTATGATATCAACTTACAGAAATCAGTAACCGTTCTATATACCAATACCAAGCAATGAGAGAAAAGAATTTATAGAAAACCAACCCTCTCATTCACAATATCTTCAGTAAAATAAAATAAAATATCTAGGAATAACCTTAAACAAAGACATTAACGAAATGTACAAAGAAAATTTTACATCTTTAAAGAAAGAGATAGAGTAAGACATCAGGAGATAAAAGAACATACCCTGCTCATGGATTAGTAGAAATAATATTGTATAAACATTATCATGGTACCAAACAAGTCTATAGATTCAGTGGAATGCCAACCAAAATCTCCATGACATTCTCCAGAAAAGTAGAAAAAACTATTCTAAAATTCACTAAATCAAATAAAAAAATTGTAATCACAAAAGACCCCAGATAACCACAGAAACCTTGGGCAAGAAGGATGCTAGAGAGTACCATACCAGATCACAAACTATATGGCAAAGTTATAGTTTAAAATAAAATAGCATGGTAGTGGCACAAGCACAGTCCTGTAAATCAATGGAAAATAATAGGACAGAACATAGTACATGAAATTTCAGCCATGTGATATTTGACATATATACCCTAAACACAAAAGTAAGAAAGAAAGCATCTTTAAACAATGGTACCAGAAAAAAAATGTATCTGCACTTGTAGAAGCATAAAATTGGGCCCTTATCTTCTACTCTGCATAATAGTTAACTCCAAATGGATCAAAGTGCTTAATATCAAGCCCAAACTTCTGAAACTGTTAGCCACAAATATAGTTAGTGCCATAGAAAATAAAATTTTAGGAAAGGACTTTCTAAATCAGACATCATCTCCTCAAGCATCAATATCAAAGGTCAACAAATGTGACCTCATTAATTTAGAAATTTCTATAAAGCAAAACAAGGAATAAAGAAGAAATTCACTGAGTGGGAGAAAGTCTTCAATTGCTTCACATCTGAAAGAGGATTAATGTCCAGAATTATACAACAAATTCAAAAACAAAGAAACATGGAAATAAATAACCCTATAAAAATATCAATTCAGGACGTGAACAGGGAGTTCTCAAACAAGGAAATAAAAATGGCAGAAATGCCTTAAAAGTAATTAATAATTAAAGTAATGCAAATCAAAACCAATTTCTGATTCTATCTTTCCCCAGTCAGAATGGCTATGATGAAAAGAATGAAAGAAACCAAATCCTGGCAAGGATGTGAAGAAAGGGGAATGTTCATTCACTGCTGGTGGGAATAGAACCTCATGCAATCACTATGGAAAGCAGTGTAAGGAGCTCTCAAAAACCTAAAAATACATAACCATATGATCCATTCATAGCACTTTTGTTTATTTTCCTTTTTGTTTTATTTTGATTTGACTTTGGTATATAGCCATATGCTGTACGAATGCACTCTTACATTTATTAATGTGTATTTTTTCAGTAGGACTTTGACAGTAGGACATTTCCTTCTGGTTTCACATACCATCTAAGCATTTTTCTCTCTTCTCAAACCCCATGCATAACTCTTCCTATTCCCTCCCTTGTTGTAATACTCACCATTTTTCTTTGTTTTCTCCTTAATAGCAGCAAACAGGCTACTCAGGGTGTCCCCAGAAGGGTCAAGGAACCTAGCTAGGCCCATGTCAAGATGATGAGTATCCATTGGGCTGGATCTAAGTAGGCAAGGAAGGAGTGAGCCAGGGACTGGACAGATGTCTCAGCAGTTAAGAGCACTGGAGAACTCTTGCACAAAACCTTGGTGCAAATGCCTACACCCACAAGGCAGGGAACAACTGCTCATGACTCCAGTCCCAGGAGATCCAACGCCCTTTCTGGCCTTTGGAGGTACTGCTTGACACTGGTGCACTAACATCCATGCAGTGATAACACGCATACACATAAAGTAAACATAGAGTTTAAACGGTGGTGAGGTTGATGGAAAAAAGGTGAGAGCCCTCTGACTAAGCATCTGTGAGTGGTTTGGGAACAGACAAATGGTGAGCCAGCACAGGGAGATCTGTCTATCTATCCCAGGTAGTCGTGTACTCTCTGTTACCATCAGAGGGCCAAGGCCAGGGAGAACAGATGGGAACAGGCATGGCTGGATCTAACTAGTTATTGGAGAAGTCCTAAGCTTCCAGAATTTTAGCTTTTAAAAATAAGCATCAGTTCCAAACACTGTACATTAAAAAAATAAACTTGGGACTTGATGGAAAATTGTGATCCTCAATAAGTAAATTGCTCCACAAAATCAATAAAAGTAAAAGTATCATTAATTGGGAACATAAAATGTTAACAATCTTTTGGTAAGAAAAGGTATCTATTTTTTTCCCAACTAATTAAAATGTATACTATCTACAAACTGGTATAAAAAAAGAGAATATAGAACGATATAAATATTCAGGAGAATTAATTTTAGCCATGATAAGATTTAAATGTTTACTAAATAAATAATAGTTATCTGTGATTTGTCAAAAGTATTCATAAAAGTACATTTTAAAGGAAAAATATAAGCCAGGCTTGGTGACACAGGATTATAGTCATAGTTATTTGAGGATCCTGAAAAGGCAAGAGCAGAGCTACAGCCAGCAGGGCCTGGGGAGTGCAATCAAATACAGCCTGGGCAACTTAAAATAAGGAGTGATGTGGAAGGCAGAATAAGTTGCTCAGTAGTAGAAGCTTGACTGGCATTCAGGAGTCCCTGGATTCAGTCATCTGCTTTGCATAAAAATAAAGTAAAATCAAACAAAATATTAAAGGGAAATGGAATAAATATACAGTTTTGTAACTTGATTCAGTTACTGATAGGTAAAGGAGAAAAAATGCAATTTTGAAACTCTGAGACATCAACAATATTCAGAGACAGTTGGATTAATTACTATTAAGACCTGGAAGATTTCAATAAATAAATAATTATTCAGTATGTGGGTGCTTTTTGTAGAATGTGTGGATATCAAGTGTCTGTGTGTTTGTGGAGCCCCTAGTTCAGAAGAACAGATCAAATCTAAGGGAGCAAGAATTACAGGTGAGTGTGAGCTGCCAAAGTGACTGGTTGGAACACAACTCAGTACTCTGAAAGGGCTCTTTATTGCTGAGGCAGCTCTGCATTCTCAGAGTCTGTTTAAAATATAGCTTTAAAAGGCTATTGAAATAAATTTTAGTGTGATATAGCATACAGCCTCTGTAGATTAGGTCTGAACTCTGATGAGCAGCTAGCTGGTAAGTCAAGTCCAGCCTACTATCTATTCTAATAAGTAATCATTTATTGAAAAGTAGCCATAACCTATTCATCTGCTGTAGCAGTTGAATCACCTTCTGTGGGATATTATTTAACTTATAGTCTAAAATAATTTTCTTATGGCTCTTTATAGGAAAAAATTACTGATCTCCACTCTACACAAACCTCAAAGAGAAATGAATCTACAAAATACCAAGTAATATAAAGTCTACACTGATTTATAAAAAACTACATTATAGCTGGGTGTGGTGTTGCATGCTTTTAATCACAGCACTTGAGAAGCAGAGGCAGGGTGATGTCTGTAAGTTGGAGGCCAATCTGGTCTGCATATAGTCAGCTGGGGCTTCAGTAACAGCATGTCTCGCAAAGACAAAAAATAAATGACATTATAATGGTTCTATTACATGAATTCAGAGATGTTTAAACATTTGACTATGTGGAAATATGAAACACCTGTAACTCATTTTCTCTATTTTTGCTAATGAAATAGTAGCCTAAACATGAATGTGCATTGAGGTAAGTTGTATGCTGTTACCTAGACATAAATACTTCTCCTGAAGCTGCAGAGCCCTCCCATAAATGCTCCACCTCTTCCAATCTACTATTACATAAAATTTTGATCACATAAAGTGCATGCATGGGGAAACAGAGATGTGATTGCATGGGAGTCAGCTTCTCCAAGACAGGTAAGCAAGGAGCTGGATAAATGTCTCAGTGTTTAGGAACACTTCCTGCTCTTGTAAAGGCCTCAATTTCAGTTCTCTGCCCTCACATGAAGTTGTAACTCAAGTTCAAGAGGATCAAAGTCCTTTTCTCGTCTTCACAAAGCACCATCACAAATAAGGCATATCACACAGAGACACATGAAACTAAATATTAAAAACAAAAATAAGCCAAGGAAAGGGCTCCCTCATTCACACACAGATCTTCATCTAACTTTAGAAGTCCTATAATTTACTATGTTTCAATGGAAAAACTGAAATAATTTTATAATTGAAAAACCCTGTAAATACATAAATGGAATGAAAGACAAAAAAATCACATGATCCTCTCAGTTGATGCAAAAAAAAAAAAAAAAAGCCTTTGACAAGATCCAGCGTCCCTTAATGTTTAAAGTTCTAGAGGGAATTGGACTGAAGGGAACATTCCTCAACATGACCAAAGCCATACACAGCAAACCCACTACCAAACATCATCCTAAATGGAGAAATATTAGAACCATTTCCCTTAAAGGCTGGAACCCAGCAAGGCTTCCCCTTATTGTCACTCTTCAACGTACTGCTTAAAATGGTTGCTAAGGCAATGAGACAAGAGAAGGAAATTAAAGGAGTACTAATGTGAAAAAAGGAAATTGAACTATCCCTTTTTGCAGATGACATTATAGTTTACCTAGGGGATGATAAAAACTCCACCAGAAAACATCTATAGACAATTAAGTGTTTCAGTAAAGTGGTAGGATACAAAATTAACATTGAAACATCAGTAGCCTTTCTTTACACCAACAATAAACAAGTTGAGAAGGAATATAAGAAGACCTTCCCACTCACAATAGCCTCAAAAATAATAAAATACCTGGGAACAATCCTTACCAAAGATACCAAAAATCTCTACAACAAAAATTTTAAACCCCTGAAGAAGGTTATTGAAAATTACATCAAAACATGGAAAGACCTCCCATGCTCATGGATTGGAAAAATTAATATAGTAAAAATGTCCATTTTACCCAAATTTGTATACAGATTCAATGCAATCCCAATCAAAATCCCCATGAACTTCTTCACAGATTTGGAAAAAAAATCCTTAAATTCATATGGAAAATCAAAGGACCTAGAATAGCTAAAATAACTCTGAGTGAAAAATGCAATACAGGGGAGATTGCTCTACTGGACTTCAAACTATATTTCAGGGCCATAGTCAAAACGACATCCTGGTACTGGCACAAAAACAGACCCATTGACCAATGGAACAAAATTGAAGATCCAAACGAGTTCATACAATTTCGGCCACCTCGTATTTGACAAAGGGGCCAAAAACCTCAATGGAGGAAGGATAGCATCTTCAGCAAATGGTGCTGGCAAAACTGGATCACCATTTGTAGAAGAAGAAAATTAAATCCCTACCTCTCACCCTGTACAAAAATAAACTCCAAGTGAATCAAAGGTCTCAATGAGAAAACTGAAACCCTGAAGGTGATAGAAGAAAAAGTTGGCAACAACCTACAAGACATAGGTGTAGAAAAAGTCTTTCTAGATCATACATCAGCTTCACAGGAAATAAAGTCAACAATTAAATGGGAACTCATCAAACTCAAAAGCAAAAGAAACAATCAAGGAAGTGAAGAGAAAACCCACAGAGTGGGAGGAAATCTTCACCAGTGACACATCTGACAGAGCATTAACCTCTAGATTATATAACTACTCAAAAAACAAAGAAGTAAGAAAACAAATGACCTACTCAAAAGATGGAGTAAAGAGCTGAACCAGTAAAGAATTAAAGATGCCTGAGAAACATCTTAAAAACTGTTCAACATCATTAACAATTAAGAAAATGCAAATTAAAACCACTCTCAGATACCATCTCACTCCGAGGCGAGTGGCTAAGATCGAGAAAACAAAAGACACCAAATGCTGGAGAGATTGTGGGGAAAGGGGAACACTCATCCACTGCTGGTGGGAATTTAAACTTGTACAATCTTTATGGAAAGCAGTGTGGAGAACTCTTAAAAGACTCAAAATTATCCTACCACTGCCCCTGTCATACCACTCCTGAGTATATACCCAAAAGACTCATCCTACCACTGCCCCTGTCATACCACTCCTGAGTATATGCCCCAAAGACTCATCCTACCACAAAGATACATGCACGGGGCTGGAGAGATGGCCTAGCGGTTAAGAGCGCAGACCGCGCTTGCAGAGGACCTGGGTTCGATCCCCAGCACCCACATGGCGGCCAAGAGCCGTCTGAAACTCCAATTCCAGGAGAACTCCAGTTCCAGGGGAGTCCGACGCCCTCTTCTGACCTCCGCGGCATTGCACATCACGGGTGCACAGACTTGCATGCAGACAATACATTCATACACATACGGAAATAAATAAAAAAAAATAAAATTAAAAAAAAAAAAGATACATGCACACCCATGTTTATCTCGGCTCTCTTCACAATAACGAAGAGATGGAACCAACCCAAATGCCCTTCAACTGATGTGTGGATGACTAAAATGTGGTATAACTACACAATGGAGTACTATTCAGTGGTAAAGAAAGATGGCAGCATGAACTTTGCAGGTAAATGGATGAAACTCAAAGCCATCATGCTAAGTAAAGTAACAGTCCCAGAAAAAAAAAAAAAAAAGGTGGAATGTCTCCCTCATTTGTGGATGCTAACACTAAATCCCCAGTTGAAAGGCAAGCTGAACAACATTATTGTTATATTTCTTTTTATTTATTTATTTATTTATTTATTTATTGGTATTTTTGAGACGGGGTCTCCCTTCTAGTACTAGCTGGCCTGGAGCTCACTCTGTAGACCAGGCTGGTCTTGAAGTCACAGAGATACACCTGTCTCTGCTTCCAGAGTGCTGGGATTAAAGGCATGACCCACCATGCTAGGCTTTATTTTTTTGTATTTTGTTATATTTCTTTTTATCTGAAAGCAACTATGCTATTATAATGTAAATCTCTTAACGGACTCTAGAATCAACCTACCACTTACTTACAGACTCTATAATTATCGTATATGGGTGGAAGGTATATATTCATATTTTAGAGTAATATAAAATTAAAGGAGTAAAATGTGAATTCCTAAACATATTTTGGAATTAATATACAGTTTATTCCCAGAGATCATAATTTTGATGCATATATGATGATTATATAGGCATTTGTTGGAGCAATACAAAGGAAGGGAAAAGCAACAACATAAAGACTGGGTTAAAGAACAGAATGATATGGTTGAACTCTGCCCTAAACAACAAGCCTCTGTAGGGAAAAACTTTGGCAAGACTGAGAGAAAGATGAAAAACATGTATTGGAGAAGGAATGAACAGGGGAGGGATGGGGGTAGGGAGAGGGGAATGTATCTAAATTGGATTGAAAGATAATGAATGAAATATACAATTCATCAATAAAAGAGCATTGATTGTTCATTTTTTTAATTCAAAAAGGAAAAAGAAAAATCCACTTTTTGAAATATAATGAAGTGACCAAGAATGAGAGAATATCTTCTCTTATTTCTCTGTGCAATGTTTAAAGGAAGATTTCTCAACTTTCATCAGAGAAGTTTCTTAAAGAAAATGGCAGATGTCACAGAGACACACAGCTTGGACAGAGAATAAGAAATTTTGGAATGCTGAGCCCTGAGTGGGATATTTAGCTTCAGAGATTTGTACAGAAGAGAGGTGTAAGGATTTTAAGAGCCAGATGTGCTGGGTGACTAGAAGGAAAACATGTTTTTGAGACAGCAGCGTAGTTGCAAATATGAATTCACAGCAGTTATGACTGCATGCATTAGGCCCACTCAGTCTCAAGCCAGACAAAATCAGAGAATGGATAGGAGAGATGGGCATGAAGTCCTGTGGCCTAATCAAGAAGCTATGATATGATGGCTGACTGGAATAGGAAGAATCATTCTTCTTCAAGGGTATGACCCTGCTATGTGGACCTTGCGTGGTAGAGCTTTAACTAATATTGGATTCATTGGGGAAAAAATAAAGAACAAGAAAGAGGGAACTTAGGAATGCAAGGATGGATCTGAGAAGATTTGAGAGAGGGAGGCATGTGATCAAAATATTACTATGTGAAACTCTCAGAGAAATAATAAAACAAAAATAAGAAAAATACAATATAATTACTGTTAATCATTTTAAAAATATGTATCCCATCACCCTATGACAAAGAAATATAAAAATCCAGCTCACATACTTGTGTTAAAAAAGTATTCTATAACCTCGAAATATGCAATTCAAAAATTAAATTGTATGGCTGTTGAGATGGCTCAGTGTTTAAGAGCAATGGCTGCTCTTGTTGAGGGCCTTCATTCAGTTCCCAGCTCCCACATGGTAGCTAACAGATGGCTATAACTCCAGATGCAGGAGATCAGATGCCCTCTTAGGACTTGTGTGGGCTCTGTATGACAGAAGTGCACTTACATACATGCAAGCAGTGTACTCATACACATAAAATAACATAACAAATAACAAAATATTAACAAATAAATCTCTGAATGTGATATTGAATGGTGAGAATGTGTTTGCTTGTTTGTTTTTTTGTTTGTTTGTTTGAGATAGGCCTGGAATTCACTATGTAGAGCAGGCTGGCCCCAAACTCAGAGTTCTGCCTGCCTCTGCCTTCCTGTTGCTGGCAATCCCATTAAATGGATTACCATTAAAGGTTTGCACCGTGGGGGTAGAGATCCACAGTGAGAATCTTAAACAGCAGTTTTCAAAGTACACTAGACAGACAAATGATCACGAGATAAAAAAAAATTAAATGGCAGGCATGGTGGTGCATGCCTTTAATCCTAGCACTTGGGAGGCAGAGGCAGGTGGATCTCTGTGAGTTCAAGGCCAGCCTGGTCTACAGAGTGAGCTCCAAGCCAGCCTGGACTAAACAATGGGAGACCCTGTCTCAAAAATACCCCCCAAAATAAATGTTGTTGCTATTAGTTATTAAACATTCACATATAATGAAGGGGTTTCCAATACAGGTTAGTTTAAAAAATCTGTTTTCTATATATTTGTGTACTTATATAGTAAGATTATAAAAATATTACATCATGAAGGAAATTTGAAAAAAAAAAAGGATCCATAGACTTCTACAGATCAGTTAAGTGAATGGCTAACACAAAAGCTGAAATTTCATTTTTATGGATTTTATTCATTTTAAAGCTGTTGGTGGTCTCAAATCTAATTCAAGAATGTGCTTCGTTCCATTCAGAATGAAGTACAAATTTTACAGTGTAGACTTTATCAGATTGATTATAAACTCCCTAGGGAGAAGGGAGTAAAAGTGTGGAAATTACAAAGCTTTTCAAGATGAAGAAGTGACACACAAGAGCACTTTTTCTCCAAAGAGTGGAACATTCAAGAAGCTTGAAGTCATGGTTTTGCTGCTACGAGCCTGAAAACATTTTGAATTTCAACTTTTCCTGAGTGGTTTGGACCAAAAATATAATAATCAGTATTTAAGGAAGCCACTTTTAATCCCAGGCTTACTAGATGTAAGCCATAGAGCATGTGTTTTAAGCACCTGTTGCTTACAGAGTAAATGATCTCAAAGCTTAGAAGCTGTAAACAACATATATTACCTCACTGTATCTGTAGCACAACAGCTTAGGTTAAACTGAGCTGAAAGAACACAGAGGATACATCTAAAGGCTAAGCTGCAGGGACCATCACATCAGGCCTAGGCTGAAGGATGGGTTTAAGACTTATTTGTGTCTCTATGGGAAACTTCTTTATCATTAATTATTTAAACATTAAATATACTGAGAAATATATTTGTTTCCTGTTACGTGAAAACATAAAGGCTTAGCTTCTCTAGTAATACTAAGAAAAGGAATTACAAAGAACAAGTACAATCTATACTTTCATCTAATATTAGTACTGGTGAAAGGAAGGCTTGAGAAGAATATCCCATTGCGACTGATCTAGATTTCATCCGCATTACACAACAGCTATACCTGGAGCCCCAGTTTTCCTCCTGTGAATAATTCAGGCTTGACATGGTGAGTATGGCGGAGGTGGGGGAAAGCATGAAAGGTATGCCGTCTAAATTACTTTTGGTGTGACTGAGGGAACCAATGTCTATGGAGTGATCAATAAATCTCACACTGTTGCAGGTTTTAAATTGGATTGACAATATACTTATTTATGTTGATATGAATGGTATACCATAATCACAACAAATATGGCAGTATAGTATATGGTGAAAACAGCAAGAACCAAGTGTGAGCCATAAATTTACTATTGCAATTTATTAATTTTTAGTCCATGGAAAAATTATTGCTAAAAAAAAGAATTATCAGATTACAAAAATAGGAAGATCTTTTAAAAAATATATCATTTATTTGGAAAACAAAAGGAAGAATTCTGACATCTTGAATTAAGAGTGAAAATATGGCATTTTGACTCAATCCTTGAATGTCCACAGTAGGATGTTTCTCAGGTGGTGTTTTTAGTAAGGGATGATGCTGGAATCCTGAACTTTTATTCTTATTAAACATCCAAAGTATTGTTTCAAAGTAGACAGTATAAATTAGAGGAATCTCAGATAATAGGATCATAGCAAACAAAAATAAAACAGAGGACAGAAGTGAAATGCATAGCTTATAAATCTCTACTTTAAAATTCATTAAAAAGAATATTTAAATGGCCAGGCATGGTGGCACATGCTTTTAATCTCAGCACTGAGTAAGTAAAGGCAGATCTCTGGGAGTTCAAGGTCAGCCTGGCCTACACAGTGAGTTCCAGGACAGCTGGGGCTACAGGGGACCCTGTCTCGAAAAGACCAAAAAAAAAAAAAAAGTATATAAACAATTGTTAATACCAGAAAATCGAATTCATTTAAAGTCCTGTATAAAAAGACAGAAATTATCTGAAGAAATTAAAATTAATAAGCAATCATGTGGACATGACAAAACACATTTTAAATGTAAGAACACATATGAACTCACTATTTCCTAGGCTGAAAGTAAAAAGTACCAGCTGACGGCTGTGACACATGCCTGTAATCTAAGTCCATGTGAGGGTAGAGAGAGGCTGAGGAAAATTAATCCTGTATTGGAGGCCCACGTAGGCACAGAAACAATTTCAGCCCAGGCAAGGTATTAAGAAACAAATATCAGGGGCTGGACAGATGGCTCAGGAGTTAAGAGGCCTGGCTGCTCATACTGAGGACCCCAATTCAATTCCTAGCACCCACATGGTGGCTAACAACTATCACAAATCCTGTTCCAGGGAATCATCCAAGACTATCTTCTGACCTCCCCTGGCATTGCATGACAAGGGAGCACTTACATACATGTAAAATACACATAAAATAATAATAATACATTTTAAAAAGAAATAAATATCTAAACCTAACAACAACAACAACAAAACAAAACCTAGTGTGAGGAATGGGCTCCCTGTGTTTAAGATTTTGACCAAGGATGTCCCATAGACCCTCAAATAGTAATGGGTATTTTTGCTATTGCTCTAAGCTGCCCTCCAGAACTTGTCCATGAAGCCCTATCACTTAAGACATTACACGCTGTTGCAACATATGGAGAAATCAAGCTGGTACTAACACAAAAGCTTCATCTTTGTTGTCTAAATTTGATACTGTTGGAAAGTACTAAGCTAAAAAAAAATGTAATCTGTGGACAGGACTTCTAAACTAAACCTCACCCACCAACAGTTCAGGGATAATCAGGGGAACAGATTGTAAGAGCCAGGGTTGCAGGAACATAGGGAAACAGAGGCTTTCATTTCTCTGGAAACTTGCTTGCAAACATGCAACAATGGTGACATTATGAAAAAGACTCATGCCAACAAATTGGATAAGAATTCAACACAAGCCTTTAATCTCAGCACCTTGGAGGAAGAGGCAGGTGGATCTTTGTGAGTTCAAGGCCAGCCTGGTCTACAGAGTGAGTTCCAGGATAGCTGGGGCTACAGGGAGACTCTGTCTTGAAAAGAATAATAATAAAAAAAAAAAAAGAATTCAACAGAGAATGGTGAAAGTGGGCAGCAGACCTCCAACCCTAGCCAAGGAACTATTATTAACAAACGACTACTTTGGAATGGAGAGTAGATCATATGTCTGATGGTACAATAGCGGGACAAATGTTAACGCCAGTAACCAATCACTTTATGACTAAATATAAAAGCAGGTTCGCAAGAGGAAGCCCAAACCTTGCACTTATCAGGGCCAAGAATCTTTGGCTAGATATGTTACAAGCTGTAGGTGAAGACCTACTGCTATTATCCTGCTAAAAGGACATATATTATATTCACTCATTTCTAGTGATTTATTGTTTTACTCCTAGATTAATGCATATTCCAGTTCTCACCAGAGATGATTATCCTTGCAACAGATAGTGATTAACACTGAAAATTGCAACTGGTCACCTGGCAGAAAACAGGAGACTGGAGAGTACTCAGCGCTAAATGGGACACCTGCTGCACACCCAGTCCTCCCAAGCCTCGTGGATAATTGAACAAGTAGAGTCAGAACAATTTTAGGATCAGAAGTGGTGGATGAAGATAAGAAGACTGTGTTTTAGGGAAACAACAGAGTTGTCACACAAACTCCTAGTGCTTGTGACAGCATGCTCAAGACCTGCACAGCACAAGCCACACACAAACCCATTGTGAACAGGGAAAGCAGGCAAGATGCTCAGCAGTAACTGTAGAATTATTAGCATTTGATAGGTTTGGGGACAGGGAGAGGTAATTTTCTTTAATGGTGTGACATGGGTAGGTTGATCAGGCACCAGGGGAGAGACCACCACACAGCATTTGGGTACAAAAAAATTACAAATGATAAGCATTTAAAAACTAGAGTAGAGGAGATAAAGTCAAGGTGGGAGTAGAGTGATGGGTTGGATCTAAGAGGAGATGGATATGGAATTTGAATATGATGAATAGGAATTTGAATATGATGAAAACATACTGTGTGAAATTCTCAAAGAATCAACAAAATTATTCTCTTAAAAGGAAATAAACAACAATAAACAAAGCAAAAATCTGTGAGAGAAAGAGAAAATGGATAAATCTGTATAAAATTGGCTACAGAAGTTTCATCAAAATATTAAAATATTTTGAATATATTACTTCTATTTATATATGTATATTTATATATGTATAGTGAATTCACATGCTATAGTCAACAAAATTCTGTGGTCCAGGCTTATCCAGAATTAATTAATAATACAGTGAATTAAGAAGAATATCATATATATATGAGGTCTGATGTGCATTTAGATTTATCAGTTTTAATTTTCAAGTCAAGTGTCTGTTTTCTTCTCTCTTGTTTCAGCTTGTCATTTCTTCCATCTTTTCATGAACCTGGTGTGCTCTGTCCTTCCCTTCCTACTCTCCTACTTTTTCACACTTCTCATTCCCTCGTGTCACTGGCTGCTTTCTTCGTTCCTTTTCTTCAGTGTTATGTATTTCACACATTATTTTTTCTTTGGTCTTTTGAGACAGGGTCTCCCTACATTTTCAATGAGAATCAATATTTGATTTCAGAATAGTCAACATAAATTTTATGCTTGCTATTGATAAATTTTCAAAATACTTATAGACCTGCAACATGCTAAATTTCTTATAATAACATAATAACATAATATATTATGTTTTTAAAAAAATCAATCTAGGGGTAATATCTTAAACTAGGGAAAATTGATTCAACATTATTTTTGTCTCTATGACTCTAAACTGATAACATTTAGAAACTTTACAAACCTTAAATTAGGGAGTATTAAATTAATTAAGCAGGCTGAAGAGTTGACTCAGCAGTTACGAGTATTGGCTGCTCTTATAAAGAGTACATGGGTTCATTTAGTTCCCAGCACCCACTTGGTGCCTAACATTTGCAACTCCAGTTAAGAGGGATCTAACACCCTCTTTTGACCTGTGTGGGCAAAAGATCTTTCTGCTATTTTCTCATCTCTTTTCTGTTCCTCTTCCATTTTCCCATCTCCAAAGATCTGTCCCTTCTTTTTAGGACATTTCTTCTAATAGCCCACAGATGAGAAAAATCTTCTAATGCTTGTGTTTGTGATTTTGTTTCAGTTTCCTTAATAATATCCAATTTCACTTGATTTTAAGTAGGTAAAAATAACTGAAATATAGCATTCTTTTTTTTTCTGTAAAGATATTTCCATGGTAGTTAAAAAATTATTTCAAGGGAATGGAAAGTTGGGTTAAGAGTTTTAGCTGCTCTTTTATATTTATATATATATATATATATATATATTATATATATATATATATATATATATATATTTGATTTGTAATGTAATCTTGTAATTTATCTATCTATCCATATGGATAGATAGATAGATTACAAGATTACATTACAGAGGACCCTGGTTCAGTTCCCATCACCCAAATGGCAGCTAACAACTATCTGTAACTCCATTTCCAGGGGAGCCAATGTCCTCTTCTGAGCATTGTATGAGATGGGCATTGTATGACATGGGTCCATTTACATAGATGTAGGCAATATATTCATGCACATAAAATATATAAGAAATAAAATAATTAAGGATGGGTAGATGGTTCAGATAGTAAAAGTGTAACCACAACAAACTAAGTTTGGTTCTTCAGAAAAATGTAAGTGTTGGGTATGGTGGTACATATTTGTAACCCCAGCACAGGGGAAGCCGGAGACAGGTAGAATCCTGACCCTATTGACCAGTTAATTCGAGGCACTCCAGATTCACTCAGAAAACTTTTGTCAAAAAATAAAGTGGAAAGTGATTTAACATTGACCACTGGGATCTACACTCATTCACATGTGCATGTAGCTGTAACTATGCATTTTTGTGTATACACCTATGTGAACATGAACACATAAAAGACACTTGTGTACACACACATAAATAGAAAATATTTCAAAATCATGGAATCTGATTAACATTGTTATTTAAGAGCCAGAGGCACAATTTGAGTTATTTTACTAATGATTTAAAATGATGAGTGCTTGATGATTTTTCTGGTTATCACTTTATTTGTTTGACTTAATTTTACTTAAGCTCCTCATCTTCCTAAGTAAACCTAAGTATTTATTTGACAAAGATTAATATTGACAAGGAAATATGAAAATTTCACACAATATATTTATTTTCCCAATTTCCTGTTTCTTTACCCACCATCATATATTTTTTACAGAGCTGCTCATAATCTCCCCAAATGTAAGTTAATGGGTAACACTATCTACCTACTCTACATAAACATTCTTAGAATCTAAATATTACTCCAAAATACACTGAATGGAGGAAAAACATTACCAAGACAAAAGTATTTCATTTTAATCATGCTTGCCTCTTGTTTCCTATTCTTTTAATTTTTTTCTTTTTAAGAACTTCTTTTTATTAATGTTTTGTGCATTTCATACAACATTTATCAGTCCAATTTAGACCCATTCCCTTTTCCATGCCCCCACCCAATCTGAGTTCATGCTTTCTGCCATACATGTCTTGTATTTTTTTCTCACTCTTTTTAAAGTTTTTCTATGCAGAGGGTTATTGTTTTGTACAAAATTTACTGTTTCCTTCAGTTATTTGTCACATTCCTGTTGTTGTTGCCTCTAATTTGTGTTGCATATGTATATATATATATATATATGTATATACATATATATATATATATATATATATATGATTACACATATAACAGCATTATGCCATCTGAAAGAAAGTTGTACGTTAATTCCAAATCATGTTTAGGAATTCACCTTTTTACCTTTTAATTTTATATTACTCTAAAATATGCATGTATACCCTCTACCCTTCTACCAAAATTACAAAGTCTGAGTATGAGTGGTAGGTTAATTCTAGAGCCCTTTAAGGAATTCATATTATAACAGCACAGTTGCTTTCTGATAAAGAGATATTACATTACCATTGCTCATTTTGCCTTCCAACTAGGGATTTAGGGCTAGCATCCACAAATGAGGGATAACATTTTTCCTTTGATTTTCTGGGACTGTGCTACTTCCCTTAGCAAAATATCTTCTAGTTCCATCCATTTACCTGCAAAATTCATGATGTCACCTTTCTTTTTTTTATTTTTATTGAAGTTTTGTGCATTCCATACATAATTTCTCTGTCCAATTTAGACTAATTCCCATTTCCATGTGCCCCTGCACCCTAGCTGAGTTCATGCATTCTGCCCTATATGTCTTGCATCTTTTTCTGAGACTTTCAAAATTTTTTCTATGAAGAGGATTATTGTTTGGGGAGAAATTTACTATTTCAGTCAGTACTTTGTCCCAGTATTTTTGTTGTTGTGGTTACCTCCAATCAGTACTGCTTTTAAAACATGCATATACATATATGTATATATAATATGTCACATATATGAAAATTATGTCATCTGAAAATAAACTATTTGTTATTTCCAAATCATATTTTGGGATTCACATTTTTCCCTTTTAATTTTATATTACTTTAAAATATGCATACATACCCACAACCCATATACAAAAATGACAATGTCTGAATATAAGTGACAGGTTAATTCTACAGCCTCTTCAGGGACTCACATTGTAAGAGCACAGTTACTTTCAGATAAAAAGAAATATAATATTAACATTGCTCAGTTTGCCTCACAACTAGGTGTTTGGTGCTCGCATCCACAAATGAGGGATACCATTCAGGTTTTGTTTTTCTGGGACTGTGTTACTTCACTTAGCATAATATCTTCTGCTTTCATCCATTTACCTGCAAAGATCATGATGATCATTCTTTACCACTGCATAGAATTCCATTGTTTAGACATTGTGTAGATATATCACATTTTCTTTATCCATTCATTAGTTGAGGGGAACTTGGGTTGGTTCCAGCTCTTCACTATTGTGAAGAGACCTGAAATAAACATGGATGTGCATGTATCTCTGCAGTACAATGAGTCTTGTGGGCATATATGCAGGAGAGGTATGACTGGGTCAGGCAAGGGGCTCATTTTGTGTCTTTTAAGGGTTCTCCACACTGTTTTCCATAGGGGTTGTACAAGTTTACATTCCTACCAGCAGTGGATGAGTGTTCCACTTTCCCCACAACCTTTCCACCATTAGGTATCTTTAGTTTTCTTGATCCTAGCCAGTCTTCTTGGAGTGAGATGATATCTTAAAGTGGTTTTAATTTGCATATCCTTTATTATTAATGATAGTAAACATTTTTTAAGATGATTCTCAGCCATCTTTACTTCCTTATTGGTGAAGTCTCTGTTCAGTTCTTTACTGCATCTTCTGAGTAAGTCATTTGTTTTCTTCCTTCTTTGTTTTTTGAGAAGTTTATATATACTGGATGTTAATGCTCTGTCAGATGTATCACTGGTCATGGTTTCCTCCCACTCTGTGGGTTTTCTCTTCACTTCATTGATTATTTCTTTTGCTGTCCAGAAGCTCTTGAGTTTAATGAGGTCCCACTTGTCAATTGTTGACCTTATTTCCAAAGCCTCAAAGAAAAAACTGTGTAATTTTGTTCAGAACTGTGGAATTTTTAATCACAAAGAAATTATACCTGCTTAATGACTTAGATATGTTCAGCAATTTTGTTGTTTGTTTTTTGTTTTTTCTTTTGGTCTTTTGATGACAGGGTCTCCCTGTAGCCCCTGTTATCCTGGAACTCACTCTGTAGAACAAGCTGGGCTTGAACTCTCAAAGATCCTCCTGCCTCTGCCTCCCAAGTGCTAGGATTAAAGGCCTGTGCCACCATGCCCAGCAATTTTTGGTTTTGAACAATGTATATATGCATGAAACATCATGTGACCCTATAAATATGTTCAACTTTATATTTGTATATGACAACCAAAATAAATAAAATAAAATAAAAACATAGGTAGACCTCTAGCCCAGTTAACCAAAAGAAAAAACAACTCCAAATCAGTAGAATTCATTATGAAATTCACAACAGACAATTAAAAGGTCCAGACAATCATCTGAGAATATTTTTTAAAAAACTATACTGAATTAGAAAAGCTAAGAGAAATGGATGAATATCTGAAATCCTGGAAATCAACAAAGCTTAACAAAGAAGAGATTGACAGTGTAAACTGTCATAATATATGAAGAAATTGAAAATGTAATTAAAAACATCCCAACTAAAAGAATTCAAAATGTAAGAAAAACCACCCAACTAAAAGAAAAAGAAAAACTAAAACAACAACAACAACAAGACATTTAAAGAGGACTTAGAACCATTACTAGTCAAACTGTTCAGAAGGACACAGAGGGAAATCTCCCAAATACCTTCTATGAAGCCAACATCACTGTAATTTCAAAATTAGGCAAAGATACTACCAAGAAAGAAAACTATAGACCCATTTCATTAATGAATATAGATGCAAAAATTCTCAACACAATACTTGGAAACTGCATACAGATGCAAATCAAAAAGATCATCTGTCATGACCAAATTAGATTCGTACAAGAGATATAAGGATGGTTCAACATATGTAAATCAATAAATATCATAATACACAGAAGTGTATTTGGATATGATTTTGTCAAAAAGCCTTTGACAAAATCTAGCAGCTCTTCATATTTAAAGTCCTAGAGGTAATTGGACTGGAGGGAA
Source organism: Rhizomys pruinosus (assembly GCA_009823505.1). Taxonomy (NCBI): domain Eukaryota; kingdom Metazoa; phylum Chordata; class Mammalia; order Rodentia; family Spalacidae; genus Rhizomys; species Rhizomys pruinosus. Next base: position 2,078,978 of record VZQC01015256.1, on the reverse strand, counting down.
TGTTCCTTAATATAAAGCCATAAATGGTGCGGCCCGGCTCCTGAGGAACAGGAACCCAGAAGTCACTCAGGCAGGTAGATTTTGGGGTAGACTGTCTCCTGGCCTGCTGGAAGGGGGTCACAAATCTGAGTCCTCTTGTAGGGGGTGGCCGTCTAGGCAGAACTGACCTTCGCCTTTGAAGCTAGTGACCAGCGGGTTGGGTATGGGTTTGGAACCTCTGCGGCTTTGTGCAGGGCAGCTCCTGACGCACAGTAATCTGGAAGTCACTCAGGCAGGTACCAGGACGCTCTGTAGACCAGGCCAGCCTTGAACCCACAGAGATCCACATATCTCTGCCTCCCAAGTGCTGGGATAAAAGGCGTGAGCCACTACGCACTCCCTCAATGGGAATTGGTGAGAGAGTATCAAAGTGGACTTTTTTTTGGAGAGCCTTCAGAACAGGAAAAGAAGAATGATTTAGGCTTACAATATCCAATATATAAACAAAATTGAAAGCCTGAAACTTAGACAAGTCAATGACGAGTGGCTAGAGAAAATGTGGTACTTGTACACAATAGAGTTCTATGCAGTGGTAAAGAAAGACAACATCATCAACTTCGCAGGTAAATGGATGGAGCTAGAAGATATTATATTAAGTGAAGTAACACAGACCCAGAAAAACAAATGACAAATGGTATCCCTCATATGTGGATGCTAGCGCTAATAACCCAGGTATAAATATTTCTTGTGGATAGGGGTGCATATTAAAAGAAAAAAACAGAAGACTTCATCAGAAAACTGACTGAAATGGTGAATAAGGAAGGGTGGGAGGGGTGGGAGAGGGACACGGCTGTATATTCAATTAATACATATTTAATTGACGTGAGTTCAACCAGTATCCAATTTAGTCTGGACACTCATTTGAATGGTGAAACTACAGCAATATAGTCTGGACACTCATTTGATCAACTTGATTGAACATACAAGACCCCCGCCCCCCCCCCCCGCTGGATGTTGGGACCCATGGGCTTTGTGGGTTTGGGCACAACTGCTTGCAAATTCGTTTTACATGAAGGATGCTTATACTCATAAATTATTACTTATTGTTAAAAAATGAAAAAAAAATAAAGTAATTAAAAAAGAAAAACAAAACAAAACAAAAACATAAAGCCATATACAACTAACCCACAGCCAACATCATACTAAATGTAGAAAAATTAGAAGCCATCTCCTTAAAGACAGGAACTGGGCAAGGCTGCCCCATTCTCAATGTAGTTCTTGAAATGCTTGCTAAGGGCTATAAAGCAAGAAAATGAAATTAAAGGAGTGCAAATTGGAAAAGCAGAAGTCAAGCTATCCCTTTTTGCAGATGATATGATAGTTTTATTGAGGGATGCTAAAAACTCCACCAGAAAACTAAACTCCTAGAAACAATTAAGAATTTCAGTAAAGTGGCTGGATACAAAACTAGCATAGAAAAATCAGTAGCCTCTCAGTACACCAACAAGCAACTGTAGAAAGAATATAAGAAGTCCTTTCCACCCACAGTAGCCTCAAAAACATACTTAGGAATTAAACCTAACCAAAGACACCAGAAATATGTATAACCAAAATTTCAAACACCAGAAGAGGGAGATTGAAGAAGATATAAGAAGATGGAAAAGCCTTCTGATGAAGGTTTTGAAATGTATGGCCATCAATTCTGAAGCGATGTAGCCTTCAACTGAAACTTAGAATTCTACTTAATTTAATTAAAATTAATGGTTAAATAAACACTACATTTTAATGCTGAATTAAATAGACTCAACATAAATTTTAACCTTTATTTTCAATAGAAATGTCACTAACACTCTCAACTCATCTTCCATAGTCACTTATGGACCTGACCAATATTCATTCTCTGATTGTCAAAGACTGACTACCTTTAAGGCTTTATCTTACAAGATGCAAACTCAATTCCACCTCAGGCTGTAGGATATGATTACTCAGGACATAGGTACAATTGTCATATGTACCAGCTGGTAACTATCTCATTGCTAACCTATCATCCAATGCAATTGATATTCATGTCCCCTGAGGCTGGGGACAGCAATGTGAATAGGAGACTTCCAACATGGAATCAGGATAGCTAAAGGTCTTTACACAGCTCTGCGTCCTCTATATGAGCTTCATACAATTCTGTAGATATCTACTATTATGCTAGAAACCTGCTTCAAGCAATACACATATAGCCTTTACCCAGTGATCAGTGTTTCCTTCATATTGTTTCAATTATACATCTAAATGAAATGGAGATCTTACCTGTAACTGGATATTCCAATCACTGAGGTCCTACTCATGAAATACAGTCTACTCCTTAAACATTCAGAGTACAGTAACCTGCTTTCTCGGCCCACATTGTGTTACATGCCCAAATGCACTTCTTTCTCTTCTTGGCCTCTCTTCTTGAACTAAGGAAAGGCAATACTGAAAGCCATTATCTCCTTGATGGAAACATGGAAATTATTTTTTCAAGCCAGCAAAGTTGTTGTCTCTTAACTTATATACTAAAATAAATTTAGGAAATGCCACATCATAATTTCCTTTGGTATTTATACAATATTCATTTAAGTTTCATTTTCAGTGCTAGGACTGAAATCTGGCAAATGAAAATGAGTGAATAGAAAAATTTAATGTTAGGAAGAATGTCTATTAAAAAGAGTTAGACAGTTACAGAAGCTGACTTATTTTTATTCAAGCTTCTTTCCAGGAGAATAATTGCTCTTGGAAAAAACTATTATAAAAAAATTGTACAGATTTTTATATAAATAAGTTGAATTGCAGATTGTGAACCACCTTGTAAGTAGTGATGTCAATATTTGAAACTAGTCATCTTCATTTTTCTGTAATGTTGCCTCCAAGGAAAGATAATAATAAAAAAAAAAAAACTATCTCTCTCTACCTTACCACATCCTAGTAATAGAGTCTGGGTTCTTCAACAATCTCACTCCTACACCATCACCCTATCACTTCCTACATGCTAGATTATCAAATATGTTGTTTAATCATACATTGCCTTGGGGTGATAAAATTTTCATATATATATATATTTTTTTTTCACATTATGACTGTAAGTCTTATAAGGCAAAGATGCTCTGTTGTATTTTAATGCCACAACTAGCACAATACAAATACATCTACAAATACCTTCTGAACTTAATGCTGAAAAATAAACTTGGTAAGATGTCTCTATGTAAATTGAACATCCTTATAAATATTTAACACCTATTTTCAATGTCAATATCAGTTACGTGGTGTACTACTTGATAAGTGCAGTACAAAGGAAGACAACAAGAGGCTTTTAGTTATTGTTTTATTTCCTTCCCTTTCAGATTAAATTCCTAATTCAATTTTAGTGAAGCTCTAATGCATTTTCCATATCTTTTCTGTCATTCCATTCAGTCATCTTCTGTTCTCTCATCCAATTCATTCAAATAATGTAAGTGTAAAATAGGAACAAACTGCAAAATCACAATAATAAAATTGATAAATGCTTCATATTTTCTTCATCATTGTATAGCTTGTTAGTGAAACCAAAGGAGTATATTGTTTCAGATGGAAAAGTTCATCTGCTTATTATAAAAAACCTTTTTCAGAAAAATGTACAAAGAACAACTGTATCTTATAACTTGAATCTTCACAGTTAAATATTTTTCTGTCACTCAATTTACCCCTCCAAATTTACTCCTCTCTTTCTTAATTTTTTTTTATCTTATTATCTGCAACATATATAGGGATCAGGGGCTGGAGAGATGGTTCAGCAGTTAAGAGAACTGTCTGGTGTTCCAGAGGACCCAGGTTTGGCTCCTGGAACCCATATGGTAGATAACAACTGCCTATCTCCAGTTCCAGGTGATTCGGCATCCTCTTCTGGCCTCTGAAGGCATTGCATTGGGTGGATACACTTACATACATACAGGCAAGACAGTCATATACATAAAATTTAAGAAAGGATATGGAGTATAAACTATGCATAAGTTGTAATATATAAAATTTGTGTTTCATTGCATTTTTAATATTGAAAACCTCTTGAATCAAGTCACATATCAATGACAGTGGAAAAAAAGTGAATATTCACAAAAGCTCAGATAAAATTATATAAAGAAAATATGCTAATTTGAAAGAAAAACCAAAGTAGTGGATTACAGTGGATTCCACATGATGACAGTAATATAATTAATGACCATATATGAAATAGTCATATCTCCAGTCATCTTTTAGAAATTCGTAGAAGTCGGTTTGAAATATTTTTGTCTTTTCTGACAATGCTGGGGCTTTTACAGCACTTAATGAAAACTCCTTTCCAGGATGAACTGTGAATAATGGGACAGTCAAGACAACAACATGCTTTGTCTAATTTATTAGCTAAATTTAATAAATTGAGAGGCAATCTTTAATTGCCTAAGGGATGTTTCAGCTTTTCTTGCTCTCTTAAGTTTTAACGTTGATTGTAATTAAATTTTAGAAATGTCATCTTTAATTTAAATCACCCGACAGGTCATTCAAGATTACCCTGCTTTTGCTTCCACAGCCATTAGGAATTGGTAGATAGGAATGGTTATTACCACGTTCAGCTATGCTTTAAATAGACACATACAGTGCCCCTCAAAGAATAACCACCTAATCCATAGCCCCAGTAATCTGTGAATATACCCAAGTAGAAAGATTGTGAATGTGCAAAATGCTGTTAATAGCTTTGATCTGATGAAGTGTAAATATTATTGTTTTCTTTATAGGATCAATACAGTTTTCTATATTGGTGCTGAGGGTATTAAAATGAAATGCATGTTTGACTGAAAACCCTGGAGAGTCAGGAAATCTAGTGTTTTATTTGTTGTGAAATTTAGTCCCAGAAATGATATTGAATATATTCTCCTCCCTACATAAAAAGAAAAAGAATGTTTTATCAAAACCTCAATCACACAAATGTTTATTCTCTTGATTAAAATGACAATAAATTCCCATCAAATTTAGAATAAAAATTAAAAACAATTCCTTTTTTGAAACTCAATATGTAAGGCCCTACATGATCTGTTTTCTGTTAGTTCCTTATTTTTCAGCCTAATTGGTTTTTGGAGTAACTCTTGAGTTAAGCATACTCTAAGTATTTATTTGCTTTTCCATAATTCCTTGTATCATATGAGCTCTACTATTGTTTATTCCCAAATATGGTCATGGCTGCCTTCAAAAAGCCCTACTCAGTGGCAAACACCATCTCCATTAACAAGGAAAGAAGTGTTTTCTGTAAATGTTAGGTCCTAACAGCCCTAAAGCCAACACACCCATTAATCTTACCTCTACAGCTGTCCTAACTTTACAACCAACATTTTTCTTATACCTAAACAAATAAATTTTATTTATATATTATTACACATAGTATTACAAATTATTATAGTTCAAGCAAATATTAGTATGTAAAGTTCCTCATGAAATGTATTCTTTAAAAAAATAATGTATATCCATATGCTCTATACAATACCATAGAACCCAATACCACTACACCTGTAGGAACACAGGAACAACAAAGTACTTATAGGTATTGTTTGTAACACAATATCAAAGTACCATATATCGCTACATGTTATTTCATGTTCAATATTATTCCAACAATTTCAACACATTATCACTAAGGGAAATTGCAATGATACACAGCACTAAGAATGTATGTGTATCTCACATATGTGACTGAACAAATATCACCTAGGCACACTAAACCACCATTTTCCTACAGAAATTCCACACACTATGAAATGAAAGACACCCCAGGCACTGATTCGTTTATGTCCCCTCACGGGTTTTTGCTGGTTTTGAGATTTACGTCATTCTGCTTTGTATACTGAGATTTTTTTTTAATTCAATTAGAAACTATTTGCATTGGTGAAGTTAGTATTCACCACTTAGGCACTCATCTTGGTGACAGATCACTGATGGTTACTTCTGTTGTTTCCTGAATATTCTATTCTCTAATTGGGTTAGTTTTCCATTGAGTATGACAATTGTTGCATATCTGATATAGGTTTTGTAGTGCACATGTAGTTTACCCTTAATTTGCTTTAGGTTCACATCTTCTACAACAGATACTATTTATTTATATTATTGTTTCATTGAACCATATCATACCTATCAATTTGTATGATTATTTTAAATTCATAGTAAGCCATAAACTCAGATGCACTGATTCCACCAAGTATATTCTTTCTTGTTAAGATTATTTTAAATATTTGGGGGCTTGTCAATTTTCTTACATTTTTGTGATATCTAAGATAATGAAAAATTATTACCAAGATTTTGACCATAACTTATTTTTTTAAATATAGAGATAAATTTGTGAAGTTTTCATATTATTACTATCCTGGAACTTCTATTAACATAGTATCTCTAGCTTTGTTTAAGTCATCTTTGATTTACTTCATTATCATTCAATCAGTTTAAGTATACAACTTCTGACAATACTAGGATCTTATCTTGTATCTAGTTATTAGTTCTGTGAACATTATGTTTTTATTGAGATTTTATGCATTTCATACAACCTGTCTCAATAAAATGTAGTCCCATTCTTCCATCCAGTCTGTTTATATGCTTTCTAACATTTAGTGATTTACATATGTTGAACCATCCCTGTATCACTTGAGTAAATATTACCTTTTTGTTGTTGTTGCTGCTGCTGTTGTTGTTGTTGTTGATTCCAATATGCATCACTCCCAACTGCTTTGGACAAAAGCTCAAGGGGCCATGCACAGGAAATACTTACAACTGGGTAATTGGCACTAGCATTCACAGATGAGGGATACCATTCATCGTTTGTTTTTCTGGTACTGTGTTACTTCACTCAGCATGATGTCCTCTAGCTCCAGCCATTTTCCTGCAAAGTTCATGATGTCGTCTTTCTTTACTGCTGCATAGAACTCCATTGTGTAGATATACCACATTTTCTCTGTCCACTCATCAGTTGACGGGCATTTGGGTTGGTTCCAGCTCTTTGCTATTGTGAAGAGAGCTGGAATAAACATGGCCATGCATGTATCTCTGTGGTGGGGTGAGTCTTGCCTAGGAGTGGTATGGATGGTTCGGGTGGCAAGTTCATTCCGAGTCTTCCAAGGGTTCTCCACACTGCTTTGCATAGTGGCTGCATGAGTTTACATTCCCACCAGCAGTGGATGAGTGTTCCCCTTTCCCCACCACCTCTCCAGCACTTGGTATCATTAAATATGACCTTTTTGAAGTGTACCAGAATTCTTGTATGAGTGTCTGGATCTTTTCGTTAAGTCTATCTATCTTGTTTATCTTTTCAAAGAACCAACTCTTGGATTCATTGTTTCTTTGTACTGCTTTCTTTGTTTCTATTTCATTGATCTCTGCTTTGATTTTTGTTAATTCTTCTTGCTTCTTGTCTGTTGGGTTTAGGATTCATTTGTTCCTGTCTCTCACATGTTTTTAGTTGCAGTGTTAGGTTATTTGGGGTCTTTTGGGGGGGGTCCCTGTAGCCCCAGCTGTCCTGGAACTCACTCTGTAGATCAAGCTGGCCTTGAATTCACAAAGATCCACCTGCCTCTGCCTCCTGAGTGCTAGGATTAAATGTGTGCACCACTACACCCCACAGGGGTCTTTTTTATTTGATGTAGGCACTTATGGCTATAAATCTGTTTTAGAAGTGCTTTTCAAGTGTCCCACAGGATTTTTGTGTTGTATTATCCTTTTCATTTAATTCCAGGAATACTTTATTCTTTATTTATTTCTTTATTTCTACTTTGACCAATTCATTATTCAGGAGTATGTTGTTTAGTCTCCATGAGTTCTTGTAGATAGTAGGGCCTCTTCTGTTGCTGATATTAAACTTTATTGCATTATGGTCTGTAAAATGCATGGAATTATTTCATTTTTTTGTATTTGTTGGTTTGTTTTGTGTGTCAGCATGTCCTCGAGAATGATTCAGGGGGCACTGCATAGAAGTATATTTTTTGTGTTTGGGTGGAATGTCCAGTAGACTTCTGTTAGTTCCATTTGGTGTATCACATTGTTCAGTTCAGATGTCTCTCTGTTTATCCTTTTTCCAGTTGACCTGTCCAATGGGCACATTGGGGTATTAAAGTTCCCCACTATTAGTGTGCTGGGATTAACCTGTGCCTTAAAGTCCTATAGAATTGTGCCTATGGCTGGGCGTGGTGGTGCACGCCTTTAATCCTACCTCTTGGGAGGCAGAGGCAGGTGGATCTTTGTGAGTTCAAGGCCAGCCTGGTCTACAGAGTCAGTGCCAGGACAGCTGGGGATATAAGGAGACCCTCTCTCAAAAAGACAAAAAAGAAAAAAAATAAGAATTGTGCGTATGAAGTTTAGTGCACCAGTGTTTAGTATATATATATATATTATATATATATACTAATTCATGATTTTAAAATTTTGAGGATTAGTTGTGCCTTTTATAAAAATGCAGAGCCATTTTCATCTCTTTTGATTTTTGTCTGGTATTAGGATAGCAACTCCTGGTTCTCTTTCAGTACCATTTGCTTGGAATATTTTTTTTTTTTTTCCTATCCTTTCACCTTAAGATGGTGCCTGTCATTGAAGATGAGATAGGTTTCTTGTAGATAACAAAAAATGCATTCACTTTCTTAATCCATTCTCCTAGTCTGTGTTTCTTGATTGGGGAGTTCAGACCTTTAATATTTAAGGTTATTACTGAGAGATGTATATTGCTCCCCATCAATTTAGTTTCTGTTTGCGGTTTTGGTCTAGGTTTGTATTTCTACAATTATACCTTCATTATTTACTTTCTCTCGCTGCTTGGTAACAGTTGCTTCTTTCCTCTGCTCTTTGAATTGCCTCAAGTATTTTTGGAAGGGTTGGTTTCTGGACATGTAGTCTTCCATCTTGTTTATGTCATGAACGTTTTTTTTTTTTGCTCCATCAACTATAATGACATTTTTTGTTGGGTAAGTAATCCAAGTTGTCATCTATATTCATTTAGAACTGGGAATACTTTGGTCCAAGCTCTTCTGGTTTCATTATTTGTATTCAAAAATCTGCCATAATCACCATGGGTTTCTCTTTATATGTGACTTATTGTTTTTCTCTTGTGGCTTTCAGTATCCTTTCTTTGTTTTGAGCATACTTCATTTTTACTATGATATAGCATGGGGAATTTCTTTTCTGGTCTTGTGTATTTGGTGTTCTATGTACTTCTTATATTTATATGGGTGTATCTTTTTTCAATTTGGGGAAATTTTCTTCCATAATTCTGTGCACTATCTGGTCCATATCATTATCCTGGGATTTTTCTCCTTCCTTTATACCTATCATGTGTAGGTTTGGTCTTTTCATGGTGTCCTACATTTCCTGATTATTCTAATCTTGTGGGGCTTGTTGCTGTTGTTTACATTTTATAATCTTTTCTTGGACACTCCATTTCTTTCATGTTATATTTCTGTCTTGATATTCTATTTTCTGCTTCATTCATTCAATTACTGAGGTTGTCTCCTGTCCTTTCCTGTTCACTGGATCAGTGTTTGATTTCTTTTTTCATTTCATCCAGAAATTTCTTCAGTACTTCTACTTCCTTCTAAATATTGTTATTCTCTTCTTTTAGGTTATCTCTATCGCCTTCTAGTTCTTTGGTTAATTTTGTCTTTGTGTTCCTTAGATTTCCTTGATTTATGATAGTTCTTTTACCACCTGTGTCCTGGATTACCTCCAGGGAGTTCTAACTGTTGGAGTCTTCTGTAAGACTGGTAGAATTTAGTGGGGATTTATTATTTTGGTTTTCCCATGTTTCTGTTTTTTCATTGTGCTTTTGATACCGTGGATTTGTTGTTTGTATTCTGTTATGAAACCCAAGTGTTTCTTCCTTGAGGTAAAGACTGATTTTGAGTGTTTTCCTCAGTTGCCTTCCTTGTTTTATTAGTTATGAAAGTCTGGCTGGTCTAGGCTTCAGAATTTCACTTTTGATTTTGTATTAGAGGGACTAGCTGATTCTCATCCTTCTAATCTGAAGCATCTCTAGATGCCCAGGACAGGTAACAATCAGGTCAGCTTGAACCTTGCACAGTGCTTAAGGTAAGCCTACTGGTTCTCCTGGGATGGCTGTAAGCATCTGGGTCTGGGTCCAGCACCAGAGCAACAGCCTGGAGTGAAGGGAATTGCCTGAGCTATTTCCTAGCTAATGGGTTGGGATTCTAAAATATCCCTGGAGCCAAGCAATATTGGCCTCTGGGCTTCCGTCTCACCTGCTGGGTTCTGAGTGTTCCTGTGGGAGTCTGGCCTCAAGGTGGATAGGCATGTCTCTGTCACACCTATCAGTAGCTGGAGCTGGAGGCTGGGGCAGTGAGCAGAAGTTGAGCCCAAGCTACAGCTCTGGTCTTGTCACTGGTCTCTAGGTGGGTGAGCATTCCTACTACGGAAAATGTGCTTCTCTTTTGAGAGAAGATTCAAAAGAGAAGCACATTAGCTTGTGCAGGGCTCTGTCTTACTCCCCAGGAGCCTGGAGGTGGGCACCGGCTACTGGATCAGAGCCAGGTAATCTAGAACTGGAATTACAGGGCATCTGGAGCTGTCTTTCAGGAGAAGGCTGTTGGACGACTGGAGCAGAGAAGCCAGAGCCTACTGAGTGGTAACTGGAGCTCCCAGGACCTTGGAGTAGGGTCTCGGGATACTGATACTATTGGGCACTGCAGCTGGATCTCCATCTCTACGCCTCTGCCTGCAACTATCTGCCAGCACCCTGCCACCAGGCATACTGGCTGTGTGGGCTTGCCCAGGACCCCTAGGTATCCCACCGGCTTCCCTCTGCACTGGCTTCTGGGGATGAACATTATATTTTATATTATATTGTGGGCTAGACTTGCATGTGCTCTGATACATGTGTGGCAGTCAGAATACACCATGTGAGAAGTGATTATCTGTAACCATCATGTGGATTCAAGGGGTCACAAAGGCAGGTTATCATGGGGAGTCAGTTTTATATCATGGGGACAAATGGATTTCTCATATTTTCTGAAGTATGAAGTTGGTTCTCTTCTTGTCTCTGTGAAGGCACTTCAGACAGTTTTTTCCATAAAGGAGAGTCCCGGCTACAACAGAATCTCTTCCCTGACAACTTTTTTTCTCATATTTTAAAGATATCTTCCTTCAGAAGACTAAAGCTATTTGGATTATAAGAAATATTTCACTTCTATCCATATCAATAGACATGTAAGATTTGAGTTCAGCTGTTAGGGTGGAGATGAGAAAATACAAAGCCTGAAAAAACTTTTGTTTAAGACCTGAGGCACACTGTAGTCCTGCTCTCTAAAATAGACTTCCAATACACTTCCTGTCTTTTATAAGTTTTAAAGTTCTTTGTATTAGTTGGATTTTCTTTCGCTGGGACAAATATCTGAGAACAACGTAGGAGTTAAGAAATTTAATTTCAATTATGATCGCAGAGATTTTAGTATATGGACACTTACTAATTTGCTCAGCATGAAAGAACCTGGCAGTTGAATGAATGAAAAGAACTGTATCCACACTGGTGTGTAGAAATTATGCAGAAGGGGATAGCAGAAGTTGAAGGCAAATACAGTGCACACTCCCAGGGACATACTTCCAATTATTGTCCATCTTCAATGCTTCTTCCATCTTCTAACATAGAGTCATCACTTAGGCCCTTTGGCTTCAGCTTGTAAGTCTGTGGGAGGAAATTTAGCGTTCAAATCATGACATTTCTTATTCAATTTTCCCTCACACATTTTGAGTGTACAGATACATGTAGAGGAGATCATAGTGGAAATGGGCTTGTATTTTTATTGGCTTTAGTTCCATGGGACTCTGACACCCTCTTCTGACCTCTGCGGCATTGCATGACACAGGTCCACAAACCTACATGCAGACAGTACATTCATACACATAAGAAATAAATAAAAATTAAAAAGAATAAATGTAGTTTACTAAGAATTACTTTAAATCACAATCAAGTGGCATATGTTTCAATTCTAAATTCTTAGTAAACCTGGTTGTTGCTGATGAAATGCAAATTAATTGCCTTTTTTTAATATATAACATTGCTAAATGTCACTTAACTATTTTTTTTTACTTTTAATAAATATGTAGTTAATTTATTCAATATCAATGCAGTGAATTTCACAGATTTTAAAGACCAGAAATATAGCAATGGTAATGAAACCATTTCCAGGAATTTACTAATTTGTTAGAAATATAAATTTCTGTTGGGCGTGGTGGCACATGCCTTTAATCCCAGCACTCAGGAGGCAGAGGTAGGTGGATCTCTGTGGATTCAAGGCCAGCTGGGTCTACAGAGTGAGCTCCAGGACACCTGATACTAAAAGGGAGACCCTGTCTCAAAAATACCAAAAAAAGGATAAAACTAAAAAGAAAAAAAACAAAAAAACAGAAATATATATTTCTAAATCCATTTATTCCTATAAATTTCAGAGCAATTATAATGGGTGATAAGATGCCCCTCTGGTGCTAGTTTCATTAAGTAATTGCTGAGAAAAAAATGGAAAATCCTGACATTTATATTATCCAGGGGATCAGGTTGATTTGCTATCCATTCTACTTATGGACATGGGGGCATTCACCTCACATTAAGAATAGTAACATAGCAGACAGATAGACTGGAGTTTAAGAGAAATAACCAATAATGGAGTTAGGGTGTACCTCATTGCTTGCCTAACATATAAAGGGCATGGGTTCAACATCCCCCAGTGTAAAGCACAATCAATCAATAAATCAGTCAATCGATCAATCAATCAATCAGCAAATAAGCAAAGAAGTCTAAGTTGTCCTTATGAAAAAAAGTCTATGGTCTGATAGAAGACAGTGGTTAACTATGTTTAAGTCACTGAAACATCTCTCCACAATTTGTATTTGATTAGCTGCAAATTTGAATGTTATGCTTACTCAGAAAGAATTCCTGGTTCTGTCATTTTATACTTACAGTTTTATTCTTCATGTATCTATGCTTCATTAGAAATAAGAACAAAATCAATTCTCTTCTTTTTCTAACAAAAAAGATCTTTAGTAGTAAGAATATCTCTTTAAGAAAATAAAATGGAAAAATAAAGGCTTCAATCCAGATGAAGAAATAACAACTTGCTGATGAATTTTTATTTTATTCCTTTGTGTGTTTTTCTTAATTGGAGAAACAGAATCACAGCATAAAATGCATAGGCCAGCACCACATCCCTCATCTCTATTGATTTTCTGTTCTAGTTAAAGTGATAATGATTGGCACATTTACATTAACAAAGCTTACTTCTTATAAAATGATAGGTTATTTTCTCCTCCCAAAATATCTGTATCAGTAGAAACAGATTTTGGAGGGGAGATTTCATAGGAAAAAAATCACATAAGAAAATTCTTGCAAGATAGTTTAAGGCAATTAAAGAAAACAAAAAGGAAAAGAAAACAAGACGAAACTAATCAGAGCCTGTGAGAGTCATGAAAACATGAGGGTAGCATGTTCGTCCCTAGCATGAAAACTCGGTGAGGCCGTGTGCCTATAATCTAGCACCCAAGACAGTGGTGTCCCGAAAGCTGCTCTAGCAGGTATCAATTAAACCTCCTCTCAAAAAAGGAAGGCAGTCTCCACTGGTGGTGAATTCCTTTAGACCCAATATGCAGGAGCCAGAGGCAGATGGATCTCTGTAAGATAGAGGCTAACCTGGACTACATAGATAGTTCCAGGACAGCTAGGACTACAGGGAGACCTTGCCCACCCCAAAATAATGTACAGAATGTCTAGGAGGTTATGTTGGACAAGTCTCACAGGTCCTGCCTCAAGCCAGGCAAAGTTTCATTCCTACAACCCCAGAGTCCCTTGGTGTGAGTTCATCTGCTGCAGTCTGGTAAGTCTACTTAGCATCACTCCCTTAGAGAAGACAATGGAGGTTGCAGATGAGGGGGGGGGCTCTAAATATGGTTAAGATGAGATGTAGAATATGAAATTGCTATAGGCCAGAATGAGTTAATTTAGAATAAAAGGAATTCGGGAGTTTCTGAGCTAGCACATCAGCCTAAACAGTGAAATGAACTATTAAAACTGAGCTTGTTAAAAGTCTTGTCATTGGGAAACTGGATAAGATGGAGCTGCCAAGCTCTAAATTCCTTCGTTCCATGGGAAAACCATCCTGGGATAGCCTCCATTTCATTTAATATCTGCCTCCTCCTAGTTAGTGCATATTTTAATTGGGACTTAAGTTATTCCTAAGCTGTCTTGCTTGCTTTTATCAGGATTTCTATATCTTCTTAGTGGTTAACTGCCATCCCCTAAGGTTGTTAATTCACCAAAGGCTTGTCTATTGGAGTTCTTAGCCCCCATCTCCTTTGTGTGAAACACATTCCTTAGAATATTATCTGTGTGTTTTAAGATCTGTGCTTTTCCTCTTATATAAGCTTGTAATTAAGAACAATAAAATGAGATTTGCCATAGAGTCTTGAACCAAAAAGTAACTTAAAAAGATTTGTTTGAGACTTATCCAGTTCTTTCAGAAAGGGCAAATCTCCTGGAGACATTCAATACTCTCTAAACAATCTCATCTCGAATAACAGCTATGAAAACTGAGATAGTAAAAGAAGGAATTGTTAATTGATTCCACAAATATATATTGAGGTCTTAAATTCTATATATTTCTCATATATATTTTGGAAACAGCAATTCATATGAAAGGCAAACTCATTTTACTCTTAGCCTTTTTTTTATATAATTTTTTTAAAATTTTTTAAATTTATTTTTGTATATGTATGAATGTGCTGTCTGCATGTAGGTTTGTGCACCCGTGTCGTGCAATGCCGCGGAGGTCAGAAGAGGGTCTCAGATTCCCCTGGAACTGGAGTTCTCCTGGAATTGGAGTTACAGACGGTTCTTAGCCGCCATGTGGGTGCTGGGGATTGAACCCGGGTCCTCTGCAAGAGCAGTCGGTGCTCTTAACCGCTAGGCTATCTCTCCAGCCCCACTCTTAGCCTTTTTAATACAATTGAATTAATGCTAGTAAAAATCAGAGCAAATAAACTTTTCTCTGCATTATATATGTTACTGCCACCACAAGTGAAAGGAAATATGTTCATTCATTATGAGTGTCTCTTATAATCTTCCTGCAATGATCACTGAACCTTGAGCAGAGTGATATGATGTAACTGTCCCATTTATGACAGAGCACCTCCAAGTTCTTTTTCTCTTCATGTTGATCATTTGTATTACTACTACTTTAAAAAGAAGCTTCTCTTTGGGGGGGAGGGGGCTTGGATCCCCTGGACAACATCTCCTTGGCAGAATAATCCATTGCTGATATCAGAGCTCTTCTGTATTAATATATTTTTCTTAAATGCACAGCTTAAAGAGAATCTAGTATTTTATTTGGTTCTGAATAGAGAATAATCCTTTTCACAGTTCCTATGTCTATTAGTCAATTGAAGAAAGCAGTTTTAGGGGCTGGAGAGATGGCCTAACGGTTAAGAGCGCTGACTACTCTTGCAGAGGACCCGGGTTCGTTCCCCAGCACCCACATGGCGGCCGAGAATCGCCCGAAACTCCAATTCCAGGAGAACTCCAGTTCCAGGGGAATCCGACACCCTCTTCTGACCACCGCGGCATTGCATGACACGGGTGCACACACCTGCAAGCAGACAGTACATTCATATACATACCGAAATAAATAAAATTAAAAAAAAAAAGAAAGCAGTTTTACCGGTTTTATAAGAGATTACCTCTATAACAGTCGGCTCTAATTTACAGTTAGAGAATGATTTCATTACCATCATATTTTTCTTTGTTCTATGAAAAGGAGGTAAGAAAGTTTCTCATATTAAAACTTTGCAGCACCTAGAAGGTAAGGTTCATTAGGACTCATTATAAACAGTTGTTACAAATAGGAACCACAGGGATGTTTGATGCCTGTAGCAGTCTGAGGCTTTTCTTCCTTTTAATGCTTAGATGTGCCAACTTCTCTGCTGGTATTTCTTGGTACATGCTACACAATGCAAGGCTGTATCTTTTCTTTCTCAGGCTGTAAACTGGGATACCTGCAGGAAGAGAGGCAGTAAGGCCCTGCTGTAGAAGACCTGATGTAAGCATGGGAAAGATGTATTGAGACCGCACTTGCAAGTGTACAGTTGTTCTCTGGAATACCAGATAGTGTTAACAAAGGCCACTAAACCAATAAATCAAATATTGGTCTCCTTGAGTCAAGCAAGACTCCTCCATCAGCATCAGATACACGTCACCTGCCTGGAAATACTGTGCAGCAGTGGCAGCCATATTGTCTGTATATCCCAAATCTAATTGGCTATTAGCTCTCTCCTTGGAGGAATAACTCATGGCTGATGCCACAAGCTTACATCCTCTAGTAGTTAGGAGATGTTATAAGCCACAGTAAGACCTTGTCAACTTTTTACAGAAAAAAACATAATTCAGGGATTAGCATACCATCCAAACATCTGTGTCTATACCAAAGTAACCTACCACAATAATTAGTACTATTTAAATACCTATATATCTAATTGCTTGTGCTTCATTAGTAGTATTGAAAGGTTATTCCTGAACAAACTGTCAGCCCATGAAAAGAAACAGCCAGAACTGGTCAGAGTCCAAAATGACATCTCCAGAGAAAGTAGACTGTTTTGCTTCTCATCCACCTGTGCCCCTTTTCTAAGCCTAGGGAACAATCTGCGGAAGAGGGGGAGTGGTAGAATGTAAGGGCTGCGATTGGGGTGAATGGTGAAACTGCAGCAATATAGACTTGACGCTTATTTGATCAACTTGATTGTACAAACAAGCCCCTCCAGCTAGATGGTGGGAGCCTTGGGCTGTGTGGGTTTAGGCATAGCTGCTTGCAATTTGGTTTTATATGAAGGATGCTTATACTCATAACATTACGTATTGTTAAAAAATGAAATAAAATAAAGTAAAAAAAAAAAAAAAAGAAAAAAAAAAAAAAAGAAAACAGGTTGCGCACAGGCCAGGTTCCTTCCTTGAGTTCCTACTTTGGGCTTCCTGAGTGATGAACTGTGACCTGGGAGATATGAATCAAATCTGAGTTGCACTCCACTATATAAATAAATGTACCTTGTTTTCCTTTTCAAAAAAAAAAAAAAAGAAAGCAGGTGAGACCTTCCAACCTCTGCAATGGCTGCCCCAAGGTGGTTCCTGTGCATTTATTCAGCCTCCTCTCCTCAAACTGCAGGGCAGAGGAGAGTCAGTGAGGCTCTGAAGAACTGTACTTCTCTCTCTGTCCTCACTCCCCTGCTAGATTCAGCCACTCGCAGGCTCCTGAGCACCTCACCCTCAGCGTTCCTGGGCTACCACAGAGGACTCCAGCCTATAATTCTTACATAATGTACCTTTTTGTTCAGCTGGTGGACAGATTGGTTTACTACACACAACCATGAAAGCTTCAGGGATTTGAGTTGAATTTAAATCATCTGGCTTTAAAGTAACTATAGCAACCTAAAAATGAATTATATGGTGAAAAAGAAAGAAGCTTCTCTGGTAAGAGTTGGGGGATGCATTAATCTCTGGGTGTAACAATGTTTTCTGGCCACAATGAAAAAGTGATGGCATGCACAGTATCTCTAACACCCAAGCCAGAAAATCTGGCATGGATTGGGGAAACAGAACTGGCTGAGGAACTATTGACAACTGAGAACTAATGGGAAAGGGAGAGTCAGTTTTTTTTTTAAGGGATTAAAGGTGGGTAGGTTGAGAAGGTTCCATGGACACACATCCACCCAAGAGCATTTGGCAAACACAAATTAAAGTAAAAGTAAATAAGCATTAACACCATAATACACCAATGCTGTATGTTCATATGAGCAGGGTCCCCAGAGCTCGTAGGATTCTATTTCCATGTTGTCATGCATTACCTCTCTAGCTCTTTCAATCTGTCTTCCCCTTATTTGGCAATGGTCCCAGAGCCCTGAGTGAAGCTTAATGTAGGAGACCTGTCCACTATCCAGTCTTCTAATCTCCATGGTTTGGCCTTCTTGGGTCCTTGTTCTCTGTTGCATAGGTCTTATGTCTAGAGGTTGCATTGTACATGTGTTGACAAGGCATGAGCAATTCACAGACCATGCCTGTGTTTGTCCAGTTGTGGGATTCTGTACTATTCTCATCTGCTCCAAAAAAGGAATATTTTCTGAATGGTGTCTCAGATATTTGTCTGTAAATATGAGGGCACCTCTTTTGTAATGAGTAGGATGTTACCGTACCTAGGGATGTGTCAACTTTGTGGCTTTCTCTAAGATCTATCACCTCTCCAGTTCTGTGCATCTGGGTACATTTAGAGTATCACGCATGAGTTTCCACCCATTGAGTGGGCTTTAGGTACAATTAGTTAGCCATTGATTTCCCCCAAGATAAAAGTGCCACTACTGCACTGATCAGTAGTACAGCAGTGATGAGTCGCTACCTAACTAGGTAATGACAATGCAGCAATCATCCATGGATCATTGTCATTATTGTGAGACTTGGTTAGTTTTGTGGAAATCAAATTATTGTAAAGATTAGTTTGCCCTTCTCTTGCTTTCTTCCTTTGTCTCTCTCTGGCCCCTCTACCTTCCATGGAGGAATGGCAATGTCATCATGTTCTTGTCACATCACACCTGTTAATCTCCAGAACTGTGAGCCCAATCAGTCTCCCTCTATTATTTGTTAGTGTGGCACTCTTACTAGAAATAATACACAAGGAAAAAGTGATCGAAACACGGATCTTGGTGCATTACTACATAGATGGCTCATTAGTGAAAAATGTTGTTTTTATTTAACATTTAGTAGCTTTCATTATTTACAAACGCATATAAAATTGAGATGTCACTCTTAGTAAGATAAATATGTACTTGTTACTATTTGTGATTCTTAGATTTTATTTTTTTACAGATGTCAAGATATTTTATTTAATCCAAATACTTTGAACCAATACACATATATACAATTTATTTAAAACACATTAGAATCTCACTATTTTCATACAGTCTAAATTCTAGCAACATATACAGATACCAAGTGACTACAGTACATGCTGAGGCAAGAAAAATACATTTTGGGATAATATAACTGAAACCCAAACCATTTTTCTTTCTATATATTTCAATACATGTTTTGTTTCTACCATTCCCAGTGCCAAAAAAAGGAAAACAAACAAAAGAAACTAAACACAAGCTGGACTAAGTGAGAATTGGTGCCACAACTGACAAATATATTATAATAACTATCCAAGTCTTTAGATTTTGCAGTTTAGGGACTTCAAGTTCATAACCAAAAGCATAATTTAGATATGACTTTTTTACATAGAGCTTTGACGGTTTTCTTTAGAGGGGTTGGAAACCTTTCAATGTCCCCCATAATCTATGGGTCTTTCAGTTGGTCTCATCTGTCTCGGTGTTTCTAGGCTCCTTTTGTTGCTCTCCAAGTGACAGTGTGGGGCCAAGGCAAAGAAGCTCAAGCTGGATCAGCAGCCACAGCCATTAAGGTCAATGGAAAACTGCAACAACCCAAAACAAATAAGACAAAAATTGCCCAGACATCTGTGGGATGAAGGTATGGGTAACTCCTCAAGGAAAAGAGCTGAGACTTGCAGAGGTTCTTGCTGATGGTGGAGGAAATACGGAATGGATAGTAGAGGAAGATAGTCATAAATATCAGCTGAGGCCACAAGACTTGTTGCAGAAAAGTAGATTATAATAGATATGAACTTCTTGTTCTAGTTGATTAAGAATATGCTTGTGCATATATATGCACATATATTAAGAAGATATTTGCTTTGTTCCCTTCTGAATGTGCAACTGAGTTGTGTTATTTCTGTCATATTTAGGTTATGAGATACTGAAGGACTAAGTATTCTTCAATGACCTTACCACCTACTCTCCGATATATAATGCATTGTGATTTCACGTGGGATACCTACATCATGTTATGTAGAATTATGACCCTGCCATTGTTTCCATTTGAAATTTAAGCCTAAAATAAGGAGATGATATTGGGTGTTGAGTTGACAAGGGGTGGACTTGTGATGGTTAATCCTGTTAATCTTGGGTATCAACTTGAGTGAATTTTCGATTAACTAAAATGATAAAGAGATCTTCTACTTGGCTTATCTTCAGCTGGATGACCCACCCTAAATGTGGGTGTTACCTCATGATGGCAACAGGTATCAAAAGGCCATGGCAGAAGGGAGATTATCCCCCTGCCTTTTTAAGACTTTCATTGCACTTAATCTATAATACTAGAATGGAATGGACAGTTGATATTTTTATCCTAATAATACTGGTATTCTAATTTTCATCCACAATTTTTTATATACCATGAGAAATCGATTTAGAATAATAAAATTTGTTTAAAAAATTGGTAAAAATATGCTCTGCATGGACAGTGAGATGGCTTAGCATGTACAGATCCTAACAACACAGTCTGGTGATCTGGAACCCACATATGTGTCTAAGGAGATAATCAAGTTCGCAATGTTATAATCTGATCTCCACACTCATTGTGCCCACACCCTCATTACACATTTGTACACACACACACACACACACACACAAAAACACACAAACACTACTAAGTATAAAGTTGAATACTCTCTCCCTCACACATCCACCCTGACATCTCTCGCAATTTGAATTCCAAAACCTTTACAATAATCATCAGCCCCAGTCAACTAAGGAGTATACTTCTACCCTTCTTGTTCAGTGTAGTCTTTTATTTTCCTTAATTCCATATGCTGATGCTCCAATATTATGACCTACAATTAGGAAAATATTTGAGGGATATTTGGAGATGTCTAGATTTTGCATACTCTCAATGACAATGGTCTTTTTCTAAAATATCTATCATGTAACATGGAGAACTGCTGACATGAAGACTCAGTTGAATTTAAGAGTATAATAAAAATGGTGTTGAGCTGCTCTGCCATCTTTGAGACAGAGCTGATTGTCACACCACACATATAAAGAAGAAATAATTATTTAAACTCAAGCTCAGGGCTTGGGAGATATCTCAGTGGATAAGAAGTTAATGTTTAGGAAACTTTATAACGATAGGCCATGCTTTCTGTATAGCAATAGGCCATGCTTTCTGTATAGAGCTAGGCCATGCTTTCTGTATAGAGATAGGCCATGTTTTCTGTATAGCGATAGGCCATGCTTTCTGTATAGCGATAGGCCATGCTTTCTGTATAGCGATAGACTATGCTTTCTGTATATATTTAATTACATTGTCCATTAAAGTTTTGCCCTGTGTAGGCAGCCATGGCGTTTCTGGCCTTGAATGTCTTACTTTTTGGACTTAATTTCAGAATGCTGCACAATATTAGTGCTGTTCATGGTCAAGATATAAAATTTACAAACTGGCTCTAGCAACCTCATCCAGCCCTGTATTTTCTACCCTATACATGTTTCCTATATCCAGTTTCTACAAGAAGTGAACTAATTAATGAAAAAGTTTAAATAATTAAACTCAAATAATGAAATCCATTTGAATAATTAATTTACAATTTTCACAGGGGACTCATATGGCATAATTTTTCTAGATTCATGTTTAGATAGTAAGAAACAATATCTTTGTAGTGAGCTTTTAGTTGGTTACACAACATAAGCTGAAAAATAGGGAATCACTTGTTCACTAACAGATTCACAACAGGAAGAGGATGTGATGGATGCAAATGAAGGTGATTAAATATATACAAATGATTTTTTAAGGTTTTTAATGTTTTAAATATTATTTTGTTTATGTGTTTGTGTGTGTGCATTGCATCTGTCCCCAGTTGCCAGAGGAGGGAATAGTAGAGCAGGTGTAACAGGTGCTTGTGAGCCCTAAGATATAGGTGTGAGGAATTAACTTTGGTCCTCTGAAGAAAGGGTGTGCAATATCAGCTGCTGCACCATCTCAACAGCTACCAAACAATGCTTGTGTCTGTAGGCTGCTGTGTCTGTAGGCTGCTGTGCAATGGGTCTTGAAGGAAAAAAGAGATGTAAAGGGGAAAAGATTAAAAATTATTTGGCTACAAGATGACATTAAGATTACAGACACACAGGGATAAAGATATCCAAAACTACCCAGGAAACAAAAGTTGTAGCTCTTTCTTCAGAAGCTAAGGTAGCATGATAATGAGTAAACACTTGGCTGGATTTTATGAAAGAAAAGAAAGTAAAACATCTATGTGCTAATTAAAGAGGTCCTCTTGTTTTCCTTTTTGGATGAAAGCTACTATGAATTAGAGTTCACTTTAAAAGAGGGAATCAACTTGATCATATTTGAAAGGATTCATTGTTATCTGAAATCTACACCAAGAGCTAATAAGGTTTAACACCTCCTGGGCATACATACATTTATCCAAAGATAGGCAATGTCCTTGGTGACATAAGCAAAAGCACAGAATTTTGTGGAATAGGTTTTGAGCATTAAATTGCAAAATTAAGTTTATTAAGCAATGTGCAAAATTTTTTGAACTAGTAAACAAAGCGTCATTCACTTTTTCCACTAAGAAGTCAGTATGGCCAGTCAAATGTTCAACTCCTTCCAAATATTCTGCCTGTGAAATGCATCCCCAAGGAATTTTGTTGTTTTCAATTGCTGATATACAGAAGAGAATTGGCAGAAGTTGCTCTCTGGGGAAAAGGGAACTTTTAGAAACCTGTGTAAGTTGATATGTTATAGAATGAATATAAAGAATAACACAAAACCCCAGAAATAGTTACTACACAAATGTGCAAGACAGATTACAATTTAAATGTCAAATAATTTTCATAAACCTACCTGATCACTGTTAATATAGCTTATGACCCAGATGTCCACATGTGTTTTTTTTTTTTTTTATGTGTATGAATGTACTGTCTGCATGTAGGTTTGTGCACCCGTTGTCAGGGTCAGGGTCAGGGTCAGGGTCAGGGTTAGTGCAATGCTGCGGAGGTCAGAAGAGGGTGGTGAATTCCCCTGGAACTGGAGTTAAAGATGGTTCTCAGCCACCACGTAGGTGCTGGGGATTGAACCCGGATCCTCTGCAAGAGCAGTCAGTGCTCTTAACTGCTAAGACACTATTTATAGGCCTTCCCTGACAAATATTGAGGATAATTGCAAACTACTATACTTTAACCTCCTCAGTATGTGTGTGTGCCTGTTACCACATGTGTTTGTGTGTGGATGTGGATATGTGCACTCTATGATGTCAGATTAGAATCTTTCAGGGAATTCATACCAGTGCCTGGTCTTAACATTTCCACCTGGAATATGGATACCTCTATGCTCTATCTCCATTTTACATGTCTTTACCAATCTCTAATTAACCTTCAAAAAGCAATATATAGATTCCAGGCTGGAATGAAATTCCAGGTTGGGTTGAATACCAACCCAAATCCCCATGATGTTCTTCACAGAATTAGGAAACAATATACTAAAATTCACATGGCAGCACAAAAGAACACATCTAAAGCAACCTTAAGCACAAAGAGCAATGAAGGTGAGATTACTACACCAGAGTAATAGTACACAGCTCTGGTTCGTAATAACGTCCTGGTACTGGCACAAAAACAGACTGGTAGATTGATGGAATGCAATTGAAGACCCAAACAAGAGCATATGCAATTTCAACTACCTGATATTTGATAAAAGGGCCAAGAAAAGTCAATAGAGGAAAGATATCCTCTTTAGCAAATGGTGCTGAAAAAACTGGATCTCAAACTGTAGAAGATTGAAGCTAGATCCTTATCTTTCATCTTTCATAGAAGTCAACTCCAAATGGGTCAGATACCTCAATGTAAAACCTGAAACTCTGAAAATGTTAGAAGAAAACATCAGCAACAACTTATAAGACATAGGGGTAGAAAAGGACTTACTACAGTAATTAAGGTCAGCAATCAACAGGTGGGGACTTATTAAAATAAAATGCTTCTGAACAGCCAAAGAACAACCAAGGAGGGCCTAGTCTCACTTTTAATGGAAAAATTTCCCCACATTTCTTCAAGTCAAAATTTTTTAAGAAGACAGGAACCCATACCCATTAAGTTAAAAGACTAGAATTCTAGAGGACTAGCAGACTGCTGTGTTCTATCATCCTTTGTAAGTTCTTTGAGTGTCATTACCATTACTGGGGCAAGCACACATGTAGGGGTGATTTTCAATGGAACTGAGGTTCGTAGCTGGATTCTCAGGACAAATTAAAAAATATCAATGTTTAATCCCATCTCCAGAGACATTGTTCTAGAATGGAAACTAATTCAGTAACTACTAGATGTTAATTTCATTGATGTTGGAGTCTTCTGAGGCAGATCAAGGAAGGCAAATTTATTTCAGTAGCTGTGAATACTGTCCCCTATTCCAGAGTTACTGCTGTTTAGCTCAAAATGTAAGCAGTTAACACTTAAATAAGCAGAAGCTGTGTTTAGTTAAGTAAAAATTAATTGCATTTACAATGATATTTATTTGTGCCATTACAATGATATTTTATTTATATATAGCTCAAATTAAGACAGAGCCATTGCTCCTAATGAACACACATAATTCCCAAGGTTACCCACAAATTCTCATAAATACATTTAAGGATAGGTAATGTAGATCACTTTGCATAACTTATTCTCCATTCAAAACAGAACTTAAAAATTATCAATAATCTAGGAAGAAATAAGTAAAAAATATGGAAAATATTTATATTCAAATATGTAAAACTTTGCCACATATAACGTCACCACATTTCTTTATTTTAAGCCAATGTTTTATTGAAGCTCTGTGCATTTCATACAAAATTACATTAAAAATAGCCGGTGTGGTGGTGCACGCCTTTAATCCTAGCACTTGGGAGGCAGAGGCAGGTGGATCTTTGTGAGTTCAAGGCCAGCCTGGTCTACAGAGTGAGTTCCAGGACAGCTGGGGCTATAGGGAGACCCTGTCTCAAAAAGACCAAAAAAAAAAAAATCAAATATAGACCCATACCCCCCTTCCTGACCTCCCACCCCACAAGAGCTCATGCATTCTGCCAAACATGTTTTTCATATTTTTCTTAGTCTCTCTCAAAATTCTCCATGCAGAAATTTACTGTTTTGAGCAGAAGTTCACCATTTGTTTCAGTCAGTTCTTTGATGCAGTCTTTTCTGTTGTTGTTGTTGTTGTTGTTGTTACATCACCACATTTCTCACTTAGATTAATTAATCTTGGAACTAGGTAAAAGACACAAATCTACTCTAATCTCAAGTGCTCTATTATTCTGCCTTAGCCCTTGGAGAGCTGGGGTTGAAGGCATTGTGCTACCATGTTCTGATGTATAAAATTAAAACTTATTGAAACAAAACTATTCAAACTACTGTGTAAAAGGTATAAAGAATCAGTAATTGTATTTGTAAAAATGAGTAGGTTTGAGTCTCCTGAGTGTAATATTCAAATGAGAACATGCTCAAGTTAAGTTTACTGTAGGGATCCTGAATTCATAACAGAAATATGCTGCCTTCCTAGCCTAGACTAAAGAATCCAGGGACCACAAAGCTACAGTAATTTGATACAATCTCAGATACAAAAGATACCAGATACTATGTGTAACTTTTGTCTGAAACTCTGCTCACCATTAGAGGACATATTTGCAACATATTTCTTCAACAGAATTGTCATGACCTGTTAAATGAAAACTAACAGGCTACTAAAATAATTTTGTATTTTGGCCAAATAAATTAATTACAAGAAATAAAAGGAAAATCATCAGAGACAAAATGCAAGGTGGTCTAGAGACAGCAAAACATGTCATGTCACAGTTTCTGAAATGCTGTGCAAAGGAACTCAGGGAAACAGAGGAGTCTTTCTCATTGTCAAAAGGATATAAGAACGAGTCTGAGATTCATGTCTTCCAGGCGCCTGGCCTAAATTTCCAAAAACTATAAAATCAGTTATATATGTATATATAAATATATAATGGATAAAAACAAGTGATATCATTAAAAAACAGGTTATCTTGTATATAGTTTTAATATACAATATGCATGTATATTAATGCTTACATAGTTAATATGTAATCCATATATATGAGAATATATCATAAGTCTATACGTTTTATAATGGAAGATACTGTATATACTATATATATATATATATATATATATATATAGGTTTTACATAATTCACTGAAAATATTATGATGGAAAAAGTTAAAACATGAGGTTAAATTATTTCCGGAATGACCTGCAAATAAATGGAAGTCAGACAGAATATTATCAGATATCTGTAAATGATTTAACAATAATATTTTCTTCTATATCTAGATCTATTTGCATTTTTCTCTGTTTCCAAATTCTTGGAATTTTGTTCAACAATTTAAAGTAAATTGACAACTCAGTAAAATGATGGAGTATAGACCTAGGCAGAGAATTTTCAAATAAAGAACTAAAATGGTTAAGAAACACCTTCCTTTATTCTTCATAAAGCTTCTTGTTGTTCTTCTTTACTCTGTCGAATACTTTGGACAAAATTCCAAGTTTATTTTTTAAGTGAAACTGAAGATAGGAACTCCTACAGCAATTTTAGAAATGAAACTCTCCAGCAGCAAACAATCCAAAGATATATTATTTGAAAATAATGTTTATGTAATTAAGCTTATATAATGAAAATTTATAAGTATAGTAAAATAATTGCAATTTGTAACATATTTTTGTCTCAATCTGACCTGAGGTGTTGCAGGCAATATAGATGTTTGAGGCTTGACTGCAAAAATAGTACAACATTTACAGGTTGTCTGTCTAGAGTCAAGGTCACAGTGAAGTCAAGTGATGTGACCTGGGGCAAGTCTTCCACAGATATCTCAGATTCATCACAGGAGTGGTTTACTTTTTTATTTTATTTTATTTTATTTTATTTTATTTTATTTTATTTTATTTATGAATACTGTGAGTTTAACCCAGGGCCTCATGAACGTGAGTCAAGAACTCCACCATTAGCTATATTCTCAGTATACATATTTCTAATTAAGCTTTAGTTATTACATGTACGTAAGCCTTTTGCTGTTGGCATATTTCTCTGTCATCCTAAATACAGTTAAGCTAACACATATAGAGTCATTCCCATAATATGTAAAAATAAGCATATCTAAACAAGCACATCTATTTCTTTAGTGTAAATAGGAAACATGTATATTCACATGCATATCAAAGAATTATTTTTAAATATACCATAACTAAGATTTATTAGTAGTAAAAGTTTGATTTATATACTTGTTTTGTACACTTATATATAAGATAATTGGTACAAGTATCTCTAGCCTTAAGGGGTCTAGTATGAAACCAAGTTAAGATGACTTGAACTAAAAGAAATGGGTTTCTGTATTTTTCCTTTTCTCATTTCTGTAAGTGAACACATGGCAAGTAGGAAGGATTTACTTCTGTTCATAATATTAGAAGATACTATCCTTCATGGTAGGGAAACAATTGTAGAAGGTGCCATGGAGGCACGAAAGTATGGTGGCCTGCACACATTTTGATGCATCATGAACTGGAGAGCTTTGACAGGAACTGGGGTGAGTAATATCCCAACAGTCTCATCTCCTAGTACCATACTCCTCCAGCAAAGAACCACTCACAAAGCTCCCATAACATTGCAGAATAGTATATCATCTGGGGAAGATCTCAAACACAGGAACACGTAAGGGCCATTTAATACCCAACAATTATGAGCTCTTTCTCTCGCTGTTAAGAAACTAGATAGCATGTATTGATGATACATAATTCAAGTTTCTTTAACAGTTTAAGTCATCATTACATGTGTGTTTCCATTTACCTTTTATTATATTACCTCAGAAGAGAGAGATTACGCAAAGGGACTCAATGGGATCCTTTCTCTTCAGCATGGTGAACATTGATGGTATTAGACCAAGCTGCATTGAACTCATCAAGCTATGAATTAACCTCCCCCATGACCTAAAACTATCATATGAACTTGTAAAATATTACAGATAATTATAGATATTAACAAGGTATCAAGAACTACAAGAAATATAAATACAAGTTATCCAAGGTAAAAGGTATGGAGAGGAGAAAATTTAAAAAATTAAAACAAGTTGGGCATGGTGGTGCACGTCTTTAATCCTAGCACTTGGGAGGCAGAGGCAGGTGGATCTTTGTGAGTTCAAGGCTAGCCTGGTCTACATAGCGAGTTCCAGGCAAGCTGGGGCTACAGGGAGACCATGTCTCAAAAAGACCAAAAAAAATATTAAAAAATTAAACAGAGAGCATAAGGGGGCACATAGGAAAATATCAATGGGCAAAAGAAGAAAAGAGAAACAGAGAGAGAGAGAGAGAGAGAGAGAGAGAGAGAGAGAGAGAGAGAGACTTTGAATAAATAATTGCCAAAAAATCCCTTTTTCAGATATCATGAAGAACATACAGTTGTAGCCTAAGGCAGTCCCACAAACACAACCACACCCAGGGTCAGAAATCCAGATGCCAAATACATTTGTAATTTAAAGACAAGCTGCTTAAGAATTGATAATCTTAAATCTAGTGATTTAGTGTAAGGGAAACCTGCTAACCTTAATATCATATGCTTACTTTTATGGTAAATCTTCATTATCTAATTGATTGTATTTAAAATCAGCCAGGAGGCATTGAATGTGCCTGTGAGGGTCTTTTTAGAGGTTTAACTGAAGAGAAAAGATCCATCCTGAAGTGGATAGCACCATCCCATGAGATAAAACCCTGAAGCAAATAGAAATGGAAAACTAGCTCTCATCCTGGTATTCTCTGAAGACATACTATGACTACAAACCTCATATTCTTGTCCCCATGCTTTATTTGTCTTGATTTATCTTTAACCTGTGAAGTAACATAAATCTGCCCTTCCCTAAGCTGGTTATTACTAGGTATTCTATGACAACAATGAGAATAGTAACAAGGCAGAAACTTAATAGCAAAAAGTGGAGCTATTGTGGTAATAAACCTAACCATGTTGTTCATAGCCCTTTGGAACAAGCCTGGAGGTGAAATTTAAGACTTCAGGGCCCTAGAATGTTCTACGTACATACTTCATGTACCATTGTTTTGCAAATTCAGGAGTACAGAGTGTTGAGAGAAATGTGGAGAAGGGGGACTCATATCATGAGGTTTCAGAGGGGAAAGAACTCTTGAGAGCTAGAATAGATAATCTTAACATATTCTGCAAGGAATACTGGCTGCATCCTGCCCATTTTACAAAATATAAGTGAAGCTAAATTTAAGTGTGAGCTATGTATTTCAGTGGAAGAAAGATCAAATACCATAATGTAGACTGTGACATCTTTACTATTCAAAAGCATTCTTCCAGGTGTGTGGATGATCAGAAAAATATAAAAAATGTGCACATTTTGTAAGAAGAAACATGTGAGATTAACTATGTCAACAACTTAAGTACACAGAAATTATTTGTAACATTTAAGGAGATTAATGCCATTAACGAGAAATCCTTGATTTTTCAGTGGGTCAATAAGAAAGATGTCCTGTATTAGATACTTATGTCATTGCTGTGACAAAATACCTAAAAAGGGCATCTTAAGAAAGTGTGGGTTGGGGCTGGAGAGATGGCTGACTGATTAAGAGCTCCTACTGCTCTTACAGAGGACCCAGGTTCGATTCCCAGCACCCACGTGTCATCTAAGAACCATCTTTAAGCCAGGTGTGTTGGCTCACACCTTTCATACCAGCAATCTGGAGACAGAATTAGGCAGATCTTTGTGAGTTCAAGGCCAGCCTGGTGTATAGAGTGAGTTCCAGGCCAGTTGGAGTTATAGGGAGACCATGTGTCAAAAGTAAATAAAAATAAATAAATACATAAATAATCAAATAAATAAAGTGTGTGTTACTATTAGCTCACAGTTTGAAGGGAGGCAGTACATCATGTTTGCAGGATCATGAGGATGTGTGTAAACACATTAAATATGTAGCCTGGAATCACATATAGGAAGCCAAACTGGACAATGAAACATTGCCCACAAGCAATGAACTACTGCCTTCAGAAAAGCTGTACCTTCAAAAAGATTTACAACTTGAAAAACAATGCTGTATACTGAGGATCAAGTTTTCAAACACATGACTTTATGGGAGTACTTCACATTCAAACAGAATCATTCATCTCTGGACCTTTAAGGCTCAGGGTTAGAAAACTCATCATATAAAACATACTCACTCAAAATGTAAAAGTTCCCATACTATTTAATAGTCTGATCACTTTCAAATCTTCAAAATATCTTATGAGACTGAAGGCAATCTTAACATTTTCAAAATTATAACCTAAAACTATTATTTTGCTAAATAGATATAATATTAAAATGACTCCTAATGACTTATTTTCTTAGATTATACCCATATATTAATGCATCCCTCAGCTCTCATAAGAAAAGCATGGTGGTGCATGCCTTTAATCCTAGCACTTGGGAGGCAGAGGCAGGCAGATCTCTGTGCGTTCAAAGCCACCTTGGTATATATAATGAGCTCCAGGCCAGCTGGGACT
This sequence comes from Rhizomys pruinosus, assembly GCA_009823505.1. Taxonomy (NCBI): domain Eukaryota; kingdom Metazoa; phylum Chordata; class Mammalia; order Rodentia; family Spalacidae; genus Rhizomys; species Rhizomys pruinosus. Next base: position 2,048,530 of record VZQC01015256.1, on the reverse strand, counting down.
AAAGGGAGACCCTGTCTCTCAAAAAGACCAAAAACAACAACAACAACAACAACAACAACAACAAAAACAACGACAATAAAATGAAAAGCTTCCCCATCTGATTAACACAGAGATCCACAACTGGCTAACAGGCACAAAAGAAGAAGCTATAGACCACTTATCCATGAAGAAGCCATCTATATCAAATTTCTGATTCCCAAGGCTCAGGGATCATAAAAATGTAAAAAGCCAGAGGTGGTAAACAACCGTAAAGAAACAGTTTTCAAGACAGCTAAGTAGTTACTCATGTGAACTCACAGCAATGGTGACACCATGCACAAGTCCCACATAAGTTCGAGCCAGACAAACTTTCAGCATGGATATGGACAATTAAGTAATAATCTGAAGCCCCACCTGAGGAAGGCTGCTGGGAGGTGAATCCGTCATGTTATTGAAGTATGAGACACTTGGTAGGCTGACCAGTCTCCAGTGGATAGACCCACATCCAGTGACATTTGGGGATACAAGTTTAACTCTCTCTATATACAATAGAACACGTGAAATTTGTCAGGGAGTAAAAAGAGGGAATATAGATGGGATAGGGTAACTAAATTCAGGAAAAATATGTTGTATAAACTTCGCATGAATTCAATTTTTAAAGAAAGATTAAATGAAGATTGTGAGATCAGGTAATCTTCAAGTGTGAGTGCCTATGAAATCAAGATACATACAACGACACAGAGTATACACCCCCATTCAAAAAAAAAAAATAGATGAATAGTGGCTGAGCAGAGCAAGACCAAAACCTACAAAGCCCAACAGAGTATATACAAAATCTTGTACTGCAAGTTGGTCACTTGAAGTACAAGAAAAAAAATATCTTGGTCCAAAAGGCTTGGCCCTAGCTCTGTACTTGCTGCTCTGTGGCCTAAAACGCACACACCATCTCTTTCGGGCTGGCTGCATTTGGTGCCTATAGCTTTCTTTCATAAATATCCTTACACCAGGGCATCTCCCACATCTGGAATCTCCATTGAAATGTAAGATTAATTTTCACAGCTTTGCACAGTGACATCTCAGGGCATCTGATACTGCCACACTATTCCTGTCCTCAGTAGCTTTCAGGAACTCTAGTACCTGGGCTTCCACTGACTGTAGTTTTCTTAACTTTGTTCTCCAAACTGCCACCAGAATGGAACACTTACCTCTGCCTAACATGCTCTTGAACTTCTATTGCAGCCTATCTATCTATCTATCTATCACATTACTCTTTCACATCATATTCTGAAAGAGTACAAATCATATAGTCAGATTTATAAGAGCAATGGTCAAATGTCTTTTTACCAGTTATCCTAATTTCATGCCAGCTCAGGTTATAGTATTGCTCCTTTGTACACAGCTGTGTCAGCTTCTGTGTGCAGAGCCAAAGGAAACATTTTCCCAGGCAGTTGCTTTCCAGAAGCAAGGAATAACTTAAGTTTGGCATATCATGATTTAATTTAATTTTCATCCACTGCAGACAGGAGGTTTTACTGTGAAGTCGAACAACTTCAATTTTTGTTTTGTTTTAAGATAGAGTTCAGCCGGGCATGGTGACGCAAGCCTTTAATCCTAGGACTTGGGAGGCAGAGGCAGGCAGAACTTTGTGTGTTCAAGGCCAGCCTGGTCTACAGAGTGAGTTCCAGGACAGCTGGGGCTATAGGAAGACCCTGTCTCGAAAACAGCAAAAAAAAAAAAAAAAAAAAAAAAAAAAAACAAAGAAAAAGATCAAGGTGGATTAAATAAGTAAATGGAACACATGACATATAAAGAATAAGTTCAAAAGCACATGATAGTTGTAAATTGGAAACAGAAAATAGATTTAAAATTGTTTATTTTGGTTACAAATAGACAAGTCCCAGAATTCTAAAGTCTGCAATAAGACAGGTAAATGTCATTTACATTAAAGAAATTTAAGTTGTGAATATGTATCTACTCTTATATGGCCAGAATACACACAAGGAAAGTGATGGACAGATTTAAAGATTAATTTCTTCTTTGCTTAAATTCCATGAGTTCTTGTAGTTGCTAGGACTTCTTTCAGTGTTGATTGTTAGCTATACTGAGTTGTGGTTTAGTTTCTTTTTTTTATTTTTGAAATTGATGCTCATTTTTTTTTTTTCCCAGTGTGTGTCATTTTTGAAGAATATTTGATGGACGTTTGCTGAATAGGAAAGTGTGATTCTTTTTTCATCTGGTGGAATATATCTGTAAGCATTGTCCGTTTGTCCCTTTGACATATGGATCATTGAATTCAGATGTTTCTCTACTTAGAGAGGTTTGACTGGTCTAATGTATATAGTAGAGTATTAAAATCTCTTTAAATTACTGAGTTGGGATTAATCCCTGTCTTAAAATCATGTAGTACAATTGGGTGCACCATACATTGGTGCATATATATTTTTGATTGTATATCTTCTTCGTCAGTTGTTTCTTTATTAGAGTAAATGAGGTGATTCTTTTATCTCTTCTGATTAGTCTTAGGTTTGAAGTTCTCTTTGTCTGACATTTTATTTGCTTCTTTAATGCTACTTGGCTTTTATATATATATAAAATTATATATTATATTACTATATAATTATATAAAAATAATATATAATTATATAAATATATATAAATATATATATATATATATTAAATATATATTAATATATACAAATATACTATATAATTATATTATATAAAATATATATTATTATAAATAATAAATTAAATAATATAATATACATAATTAATTAAATATATATAATATATATACATTATTATACATATAAATAATATATATATTTATATAGTATATATTTAAATATATATAAATATTATACATAATTATAATTATGATAATATATATTATATATACATATATATACATATTTATATGATATATAATATATTATATATTTAATAAATTAAATTAAATTATATAAATATATTACATATATATATTAATATATATAATATATTACATATATATAAATATATATACATATAAAAATAAAAAATAAATAAATAAAATCAATTATTAATATAATATAATATATCCATACTTTATCGACCTTAAGACAATGGCCTGTCCCTTGCAGGGTGCATGATAAAAAAACAGCTTTGTTTTTTTTAATAAAATTTATCTTTTGATTGGATGTTCAGTCCATTAATATTTAATATTATTATGAAAGACATGTGCATGATTTGCCATAATTTTAATTTCTTTTTACATTTTTAGTCTAACTTTCTTTTTCCACAAATTATATCTTCTTTAGTTCATTCTTCTGTGGCCCCTAGAGGCATAATAGTCCTTTTCTTCAGCTATTTTTATTACTTCATGTACTCTTCTTAAGGGTGGTTTTTTGGACAAGATTTTTCAGCCTATTAAATAATAAGTAGACATTTTTATTCACTTTAACTATAATTATATTCAGTGTTTAAGTTTTGGGTTGTAATCTATGGTCTTTTAGAACTAATGAAACTTAGAACTGGCACTTCTGCTTTCAATAGTTTAGATTGGAAAGTCAGCTAGTAATTTCTGGGTATTTCCTTTACATATGTGACTTTGTGTTTTTCTTTTGAAAATTTTAGTGTTCTCTCTGTGTTCTATATATTTACTTTTCTTAGCATGATATGGTGTGGTGCTCTCATTTTCTCATCTTGTTCTATTTGCTTCTCTTATTTATTATTTATTATTATTGTTGTTGTTAATTTGGTTCTATTTCTCTCTTATTTGTATGAGTGTACCTTTTATTTTAGGAAATTTTTCTACATTTCATGTTAAAGTATTGGCCAATACCACTTACTGGAGACTCTTCTATTTCCTTTAGGTCTAATGATGCCTAAATTTTTTCTTTTGATTATATTCCACATTTCTCTGGCATATTCCATTACTGTGTTTTAAATTTTGTTTTTTTTTTTTTCCATAAATCTTTGCTTGAGGGTTCAATTCTTCAACTCCATAGTCTAGTCTTCACTTTCTGCTTCCCATTTCATTCATTTTTCTGTTGTCTAGGCATTCTCCTGTAGCTTGACATTGTGGCTTATTAATTTTTCATTCTTTCTTCATTCACCCATGAGCTTTCTCAATTTTCTATTCTTTTCTGAGAATATCATTGAGAAAATATCTCTAACCTCTTTCTGTTTGTAATTGGTCTCTTTGTGTATTCGTTAAATTCACTGAATTCTTTGCATGTTTATGATTGTTCAATCTGTGTCCTGATCATCTCCAGGAGGTTCTCACTGTTAGAACTCTTCTATGGAATGTGGTATTTTTGGGAATTTTTTTCTCAAATTTCTTCATATTATTTAGATTTTTGTTGTGACTTTGGCATGTTGATTTCTTTTGTTGTTTGTGAACTACTGATATAAACTCCAAGCCTTATTTTGTTGGGTTGACATCATGATTCTGTCTGTATTATTGATGTGCTTTAATTGTTTTCTAAGTGGGTATGAGAAGGATGGTTAGGCCTAGGCTTCAGGTTCTTTTTGATTTAATATTGGAGGAACCAGCTTGGCTCTAGTATGGCTACTCAGGAACTTCCATAGAGCCCTGAGTCAGGCCAATCAGGTACTCTCACATTTCCTCTTAACGTCAGAAATTAGGCACAACAAAATTTGTGAAGCTTGTTATGCAGAGGCCTGATTCAGGAGCGCTCAGGGTGTCTGCAAAGTCTGAACCACTACCAAATTGGAGAAAAGACTAACTTCCAGTAGGCAGGCTGCAAATTGCCCTAATGTAGGGTATGGACACACCAGGATTTGGGAATCTTACCAACATATGGAGGCTGGATTCAGTTCTTCTCGGGAATTTTTTGAAGGCCTGGAGTTCCAGAGAGTTTTAAGAGAGAAGACACTGAGCTGAGCACAGAGAAGTGATCATGGGATCAAAATGCATTCATTTATCTTTGTTCTTGACTATGTGTGTGATATGACTAACTTTTGGTTGTTCCTGATGCCTTGAATGTCCTACAATGATGGAGTCGAACAAGGAATTGTGATCTGCAATAAACCCCTTTATCTTCTAAGTATTTTTTTGTTGTATTTACTCTTATTTTTATTTTATTGTGTGAATCTTTTCCTACATTTTTAATTCTTTAGTCTGTTATTTTTTCAGAACTTTACAAAGAATAAAAAGTGTTTCCCCAATGTAATCCATAAATACAAGTTTTAAAAATTATGAGTGTTCACGTAGAGTATCTACCCTCACTTGAGCCAGTGCCAAGTTAGACTTCCATTCTCTCATGCTTAGAATTATGGTCTGCAAGCTGGGCATCTGATAGGCTCATTAATTTTAATAGCTTTTTTCTTTTGCCCTAGTCTCACATAACCACTGCTTAGGTGATTGCTTTTAGGAAGAGAAAACTGATTTGCAACCCAAGATCTCAGCAGGGAAAGAAAAAGTTCATAATCTGGTTAGTTAAGTTCTCAGAGTACAAATAGTGCATTTTTATTAAGATGTGGAGAGGCTGAATGCAATTCTAAAACCCCTATTCATGAAGCTGAGCTGACAGTATAAAACAGATTCTATTTGTTCAGCCAGTGCATCACTTACACAGTGATCTAATGGAAATAGGTGTTTGCTATAAAGTTTCCTAATGCCACAGAGGGATTTTAATTAGGCTAACCCTAACCTCTGTCCATTTATTAAATTTTTCCTTTTGGTTTTCCTTCTAAAAATGTGGATAATTAAACGTTAAGGAGAAATAACACTCCTTCCTAAAGTGTTGCTCTAAAAAAATATGTTGACTTTGACCTCCACCCAGAGGTAATTGATGAGATTTACCTGGATGTGGTGAATATTGACATGAATATACAAACTTGTGTTGTGACATGAGGAGTGTTAAGGGAAAGGGTGATAAGAATGCTGTGGAGTTAAGGGCAGCACAGATATTCACTGCACAGTTGAGTAATGCAATGTCAGGAAGACTAACACACCTGGCTAAAATAATTATTTTTGAGATAAATGAAAAAGGTTTGTATTTTCACCTGTAATGCTCGCCTCTAGATATGAAAATGTTCACCTATGTATGCTTTCCCTCCTTTGAGAAATGCATTTGGCTTGGATTCTTTTACAGGCTAATTATGACAATTTCATAATTTTAGAGCACTATGAGTGTGATATTTAGCAGATTGCCCTTTGTATAAGAGGCGACTGCTTTTAGTGCTACTTCTCCCTCTTATGTAGTACCTAGCCTCCAATTAGCTGCTGTCTTAATTTGTCTTCTCATTACCTGATGAATATTTTATATTTACATAAAATCATAGGATCTCAGTATTTCAATCTTTGGCGGGGTTCCAACTCTTCAAGGTGGGAGAAATTATTTTTAAAAAATGAGTATCCAAACTTAAATGAAAATCTTGACACAAAAGAGAATCTGACTAAATAACCTCAAAGATCATCTGGGACCTCTTTATATCTTTATGATGGGAAAAGCAATACTCATAGGGAGGCTCTCCTGTTAGTAAATCTTGTTTGGCATCAGAGGATTAATTCCTTAAGTCACTATTTATGTGTTTTCAAAATAGAATAGAGAGTAAAGAATTTAGAGACAAGATTTAGGCAAAAACTATTAATAATTACAACTACTCAACAAATCAAGTTCTCCCTCATTTCTAATAATATCAAAATGAGTTTGGAGATGTAGTTAAGTTCAGTTGAGCACTTTTCTACTAGCAAAAGCCTGAGTTCAATACCCAACAAAGTATAAATTTGGAGTAGTTGTGCAATCCTGTAATTCCTGTACTCGAGGTAGAGACAGGAGGATCAGAAAGTTTCAGAAAGTTCAAGGGTATGTATGGGTATGTGTGGTGTTGTGTGTGTGTGTGTGTGGTGTTTGTGTGTAGGGTGTGTGTGTTGTATTCAAGAGAAAGAGGTAATCTCCCATTATATTCAGCGCAGGCAGCAAGCGCAGCAGGATCTAAGACATAGATACAACTGGAATAAATTAAAACATTTACATTGTTTTAAGGATAGCTATTTTTTTAAGTTTTTTTTTTAGAATTTTCACTTTTTATTTTTATTTATTTTATTTTATTTATTTATTTATTTATTTAATTATTTATATCGTGTGTGAATGTTATTTCTGAATGGAGGTTTGTGCAATCCGTGTCCGTTGAATGCTGCGGGAGTCAGAAGAGGGCGTCGGTCCCCTGGAACTGGAGTTTCTCACTGGAAATGTGAGTTACAGACGGTTCTCAGCCGCCATGTGGGTGCTGGGGATCGAAGACTCCGGTTCCTCTGCAAGAGCATCGGTGCTACTATGCCCGCTAGGCTATCTCTCCAGCCCCAACAGGTAGCTATTTTTTGGCTTTTTAGATTAGGGCTAAATGACAATTGATATGATCATGTATGTAATATAATATATACAAGAGTTTCTCTTGTAATGCTACAAATTTGTCCAACCAGTTTTTATTTAAATGTAATAAACCTTAATATTAAAGACTTTATAAAAACTTTTTATTTTTGTCTGTCCAAAAAAGTAACAACATAATTCTAGTTTTGTATATCTTATGTAATAAAATGAATCAACCCCCCCCAAAATGGAAGTATTATCTGGAGATGCAGCATTGCCAAGAGAATCCAATTGGAAATGGACTGCAGACAAGACACACAAATACTAGACACACCAGCAAATTCAATAGTATTTCATAAATCCATAATGAAATTATGAGTATTGACCCATTTTTATACTGTTCAATGGCTGTGTTTGAAGAATCACATAGTGAGAAAAGAGGAAGGAAAAGATAAAAAATATAAAACACAAAAATATATAAATAATAAATGAATTCTGTAGAAACATATTTTGGGTGGTGCGGCCCAGCCAGCTTCGGAGTTGTATCCCTGTTCTGCACCCGAGGCCACTCCGCGTACCTTAAGCCGAAGCCATGAAGATCAAGGATGTCAAAAAGCCCTCTTTCCCATGGTTTGGCATGGACATTAGGGGAACTCTAGTAAAGCTCTCATATTTTGAACCAATCGATATCACAGTAGAAGAACAAAAGGAAGTTGAAAGCTTAAAAAGTATTCGCAAATATTTGACTTCTAATGTGCACCTTGAACTGAAGGATTTACCGCTTTTTGGCCAAAGAGGGATCTTGCATTTTATCCGATTTCCAACCCAGGACTTGCCTACTTTTATCCAATATGGAAAGATAAAAACTTCTCAAACACTACAGAATCAGTTCTATGTGAATACAGGAGGCGGTGCTTACAATTTGAAAAAGATTTTCCTGAACTAGAACCCCTCCACTTGTGCCAAACTTGGATGAACTTGGACTGCCTTGTGAAGGGCTTGCTGTCCATAGATTCTGCCAGTTTCACTGGACAAGAAGAAATGTTATATTTTCTAATGCCTCAGAACCTGAGTGATGCCAAAAGATGCCTGGATGATCCCTATCCACTGCTAGTAAGTGAACACTTGGCTCAAGAGTCAGCTTTTTAGCAGTACATTCGCAAGACAACTGATAAAAAGTGACTGTGACGGACAAGCCTTGGAGTGAGGTACCTTTCTTGGGTTATGCAGTTTATTGACTGGTTGTGAAAGTTTTGAAGAGGCTCTTGAAATGGTATCCAAAGGTGATAGTACCCAAGCCAACAGGCTGGTCTGTGATATTTATGGAGGAGGAATTATGAAAGATTTGGCTGCCAGGGTTAGACTGTAGCAACTCTAGTTTTGGGAATATGATTTATAAAGAGAAGCGAGAACCTGTCAGTAAAGAGGATCTGGCACGGGCTACTTTAGTTACCATCACCAACAACATTGGTTCTGTGGCACGGATGTGTGCTGTTAATTGTCTTTGTTGGAAACTTTCTACTTGTCAATACTCTATGAAACTTTTAGCATATGCACTGGATTATTGGTCATAAGTCAATTGAAAGCCTGTTTGCTTATAATGCATAGCTTAAGACTTTAGTATTTATATTGGTTCTGAAACAGAGGATAATTCCTTTTCACAGTTCTTATGCCTATTAGCCAATTAAAGAAGGCAGTTTTACCGGTTTTATAAGAGATACTACCTCTATAATAGTGTCTCAATTTACAGTTGGAGAGGGACCTCAATCATCATCATATTTCTCCTTTTCCTATGGGCGGGGAGGCAAGAAAGTCTCTCACTATCAAAACCTTTGCAGCCAACTGAAGGTAACTTCATTAGGACCCATTNTGTTGGCTGTGAATTTATATGTATGACCTTAATTATGTTGAGGTCTGTTATTTTTGGTTGGGAGTTTTGCATTACTCTTTAAATTTGTTCATATGTTGTTGGTCTGTTTAAGCTGTTGGTCTTTTCTTGGTTAAGTTTTGGTGAGTCCCATGATTTCAGATATTCATCTATTTCTTTTAAGTTTTCAAATTTAATGGATTACAGGTTTTTAAAGTATTACCATATAATATTCTGGATCTTTTTGTTATCTGTTGTGATATTTCCCCTTTCATCTCTAATTATGTGGATTTGGAGTTGCTATTTCTTTCTTTTGGTTAACTGGATTAAAGATCTGTCTATCTTGTTTATGGTTTCAAAGAACGAGTTCTTGGATTCATTGATTCTTTGTATTGTTTCTTTGTATCTACTTCATTGATCTCTGATCTGATTTTTGTAATTTCTTCTTGCCTATTTGGTTTAGGATTCATTTGTTGTCCTTCAAGTGGCTGGTGTTGCAATGTTAAGTCATTTATTTGTGATCTGTTTTTTTTTTTTTTCTTTTAATGTAGGCACTCAGAACTATAAATGTCCTTCATAAGACAGTTTTTAAACTGCCAGAGGTTTTGTTGTGTTGTATTGTCCTTTTTGTTTAATTCCAGGAATGCCTTTGTTTCTTTCTTAATTTCTCCTTTGACCCATTCATTATACAGGGTGTGTTGTTTAATCTCCATCAGCACATGTAGTTACTATAGATTCTATAGAATTTGATATTGAGGTTTATTGCATTGTGGTCTGATAGAATGCATGGAATTATTTTACTTTTTCATATTTTCTGACTTTTGTTCTGTGCCCCATTATGTGGCCAATTTTGGAGAAAGTTCAATGGAGTGTTGAATAGAAAGTATATTCTTGGTGCTTGTGCTGAATATTCAGTTTATATCTGTTAGGTCCATTTAGGGTATCATAGTGTTCAGTTCAGATGCCCATTTATTCTTTGGCCAGTTGACCTGTTGATTGGACACACTGTAGTATTGAACTCCCCTACTAATAGTGTGCTGGGATTAGTCTGGACTTAAAAAAATGTAGAATTGTGTTTATGAACTTTGGTGCACAAAGTTTGGTTTGTATACATTCATTACTATGATATCTTCATGGATAATTGTTCCTTTGATAAGAATGAAGTGACCCTCTTCCTCTCTTCTGAATAGTTTTAGTTTGAAGTCTATTTTGTCTGATATTAGAATTGCAATTCCTGCTTGGTTCTTAGTGTCATTTCCTTGGGATATTTATTCCATCCTTTCACCTTAAGACAATGCCTGTCCTTGCAGGTGCAGATAAAAAAAACAGCTTTTGTTGTTTTTAATAAATTTTATCTTTTGATGAGTGAATTCAGTCCATTAATATTTAAAATTATTATTGAAAGATGTGCATGATTTGCCATAATTTTAATTTCTTTTTACATTTTTAGTCTAACTTTCTTTTTCCACAATTATATCTTCATTTAGTTCATTTCTGTGGCCCCTAGAGGCATAATAGGTCCTTTCTTCAGCTATTTTTATTACTTCATGTACTCCTTAAGGGCTGGTTTTTTGGACAAGATTCTTTCAGCCTATTAATATAGTAGACATTTTTTATTCACTTTTAACTATAATATTTTCAGTGTTAAGTTTTCTGGGTTGTCATCTATGGTCATTTAGAACTAATGAAACTTTAGAACTGGCACTTCTGCTTTCATAGTTTGTATTGAAAGTCAGCTGTAATTCTGGGGGTATTTCCTACATATGTGACTTTGTGTTTTTCTTTTGAAAATTTTAGTGTTCTCTCTGTGTTCTATATATTTACTTTTCTTAGCATGATATGGTGTGGTGACTCTCTTTTCTCATCTTGTCTATTTGCTTCTCTTATTATTATCTTATTATTATTGTTGTTGTTATTGTTCTATTTGCTTCTCTTATTTGTATGAGTGTATCTTTATTTTAGGAAAATTTTTCTACATTCATGTTAAAGTATTGGCCAATACCACTTACTGGAGACTCTTCTATTTCCTTTAGGTCTAATGATGCCTAAATTTTTTCTTTTGATTATATTCCACATTTCCTGCATATTCCATTACTGTGTTTTAAATTTTTGTTTTTTTTTTTTCATAATCTTTGCTTGAGTGGTGCAATTCTTCAACTCCATAGTCTAGTCTTCACTTTCTGCTTCCCATTTCATTCATTCTGTTAGTTAGGCATTCTCCTGTAGCTTGACATTGGCTTATTGAATTTTTCATTTCTTTCTTCATTTCACCATGAGCTTTCTTCAATTTTCTATCTTTTCTGAGAATTCATTGAGAAGATTATTCCTACCTTCTTTCTGTTTGTAATTGGTCTCTTTGTGTATTCGTTAAATTCACTGAATTCTTTGAACATGTTTATGATTGTTCCTGTGTTATCTCTCAGGAGTTCTCACTGTAGAACTCTTCTATAGGAATGGTGGTATTTTGTGGGAATTTTTTTTCATTTTTCATATTATTAGATTTTTGTTGTGACTTTGGCATGTTGATTTCTTTTGTTGTTTGTGACTCTGATATGAAACTCAAGCCTTTCTTTGTTGAGTTGACATCTGATTCTGTCTGTATTATTGATGTGCTTTATTTGTTTTCTAAGTGGGTATGAGAAGATGGTTAGCCTAGGCTTCAGGTTCTTTTTGTGATTTAATATTGGAGGAACCAGCTTGGCTCTAGTATGGCTACTCAGGAACTTCCATAGAGCCCTGAGTCAGGCCAATCAGGTACTCTCACATTTCCTCTTAACGTCAGAAATTAGGCACAACAAAATTTGTGAAGCTTGTTATGCAGAGGCCTGATTCAGGAGCGCTCAGGGTGTCTGCAAAGTCTGAACCACTACCAAATTGGAGAAAAGACTAACTTCCAGTAGGCAGGCTGCAAATTGCCCTAATGTAGGGTATGGACACACCAGGATTTGGGAATCTTACCAACATATGGAGGCTGGATTCAGTTCTTCTCGGGAATTTTTTGAAGGCCTGGAGTTCCAGAGAGTTTTAAGAGAGAAGACACTGAGCTGAGCACAGAGAAGTGATCATGGGATCATAAATGCATTCATTTATCTTTGTTCTTGACTATGTGTGTGATATGACTAACTTTTGGTTGTTCCTGATGCCTTGAATGTCCTACAATGATGGAGTCGAACAAGGAATTGTGATCTGCAATAAACCCCTTTATCTTCTAAGTATTTTTTTGTTGTTATTTACTTATTTTTATTTTATGTGTGTGAATCTTTTCCTACATTTTTAATTCTTTAGTCTGTTATTTTTTCAGAACTTTACAAAGAATAAAAAGTGTTTCCCCAATGTAATCCATAAATACAAGTTTTAAAATTATGAGTGTTCACTAGAGTATCTACCCACTTGAGCCAGTGCCAAGTTAGACTTCCATTCTCTCATGCTTAGAATTATGGTCTGCAAGCTGGGCATCTGATAGGCTCATTAATTTTAATAGCTTTTTTCTTTTGCCCTAGTCTCACATAACCACTGCTTAGGTGATTGCTTTTAGGAAGAGAAAACTGATTTGCAACCCAAGATCTCAGCAGGGAAAGAAAAAGTTCATATTCTGGTTAGTTAAGTTCTCAGAGTACAAGATAGGCATTTTTATTAAGATGTGGAGAGGCTGAATGCAATTCTAAAACCCCTATTCATGAAGCTGAGCTGACAGTATAAAACAGATTCTATTTGTTCAGCCAGTGCATCACTTACACAGTGATCTAATGGAAATAGGTGTTTGCTATAAAGTTTCCTAATGCCACAGAGGGATTTTAATTAGGCTAACCCTAACCTCTGTCCATTTATTAAATTTTTCCTTTTGGTTTTCCTTCTAAAAATGTGGATAATTAAACGTTAAGGAGAAATAACACTCCTTCCTAAAGTGTTGCTCTAAAAAAATATGTTGACTTTGACCTCCACCCAGAGGTAATTGATGAGATTTACCTGGATGTGGTGAATATTGACATGAATATACAAACTTGTGTTGTGACATGAGGAGTGTTAGGGAAAGGGTGATAAGAATGCTGTGAGTTAAGGGCAGCACAGATATTCACTGCAACAGTTGAGTAATTGCAATGTCAGGAGACTAACACACTGGCTAACAATAATTATTTTGAGATAAATGAAAGGTTTGTATTTTCACCTGTAATGCTCAGCCTACTAGATATGAAAATGTTCACCTATGTATGCTTTCCCTCCTTTGAGAAATGCATTTGGCTTGGATTCTTTTACAGGCTAATTATGACAATTTCATAATTTTAGAGCACTATGAGTGTGATATTTAGCAGATTGCCCTTTGTATAAGAGGCGACTGCTTTTAGTGCTACTTCTCCCTCTTATGTAGTACCTAGCCTCCAATTAGCTGCTGTCTTAATTTGTCTTCTCATTACCTGATGAATATTTTATATTTACATAAAATCATAGGATCTCAGTATTTCAATCTTTGGCGGGGTTCCAACTCTTCAAGGTGGGAGAAATTATTTTAAAAAATGAGTATCCAAACTTAAATGAAAATCTTGACACAAAAGAGAAGACTACTATAACTCAAGATCATCTGGGACCTCTTTATACTTTAGTGATGGAAAGCAATACTCATAGGGAGGCTCCTGTTAGTAATCTTGTTGGCTCAGAGAATTAATTCCTTAAGTCACTATTTATGTGTTTCAAATAGAATAGAGAGTAAAGAATTTAGAGACAAGATTTAGGCAAAAACTATTAATAATTACAACTACTCAACAAATCAAGTTCTCCCTCATTTCTAATAATATCAAAATGAGTTTGGAGATGTAGTTAAGTCAGTTGAGCACTTTTCTACTATGCAAGAAGTCCTGAGTTCAATACCCAACAAAGTATAAATTTGGAGTAGTTGTGCAATCCTGTAATTCCTGTACTCAGGAAATAGAGACAGGAGGATCAGAAGTTCAGAAGTTCAAGGTCATGATGGTATGTGTGTGTGTGTGTGTGTGTGTGTGTGTGTTTGTGTGTATGTGTGTGTGTGTATTCAGAGAGAAAGAGGAATCTCCATTATATTCAGCAGCAGCAGCAGCAGGATCTAAGAATAGATAAACTGGAATAAATTGAAAACATTTACATTGTTTTACAGGATAGCTATTTTTTTAAGTTTTTTTTTTAGAATTTTTTCATTTTTATTTTATTTATTTATTTATTTATTTATTTATTTATTTATTTATTTATTTATTTATGTGTGTGAATGTATTTCTGAATGGAGGTTTGTGCATCCGTGTCGTGAAATGCTGCGGAGGTCAGAAGAGGGCGTCGGATTCCCCTGGAACTGGAGTTCTCCTGGAATTGGAGTTACAGACGGTTCTCAGCCGCCATGTGGGTGCTGGGGATCGAACCCGGTCCTCTGCAAGAGCAGTCGGTGCTCTTATCCGCTAGGCTATCTCTCCAGCCCCACAGGATAGCTATTTTTTGGCTTTTTAGATTAGGGCTAAATGACAATTGATATGATCATGTATGTAATATAATATATACAAGAGTTTCTCTTGTAATGCTACAAATTTGTCCAACCAGTTTTTATTTAAATGTAAAACCTTAATATTTAAGACTTTAAAAACTTTTATTTTTTGTCTGTCCAAAAAAGTAACAACATAATTCTAGTTTTGTATATCTATGTTAATAAAATGAATCACCCCCCAAAATGGAAGTATTATCTGGAGATGCAGCATTGCCAAGAGAATCCAATTGGAAATGGACTGCAGACAAGACACACAAAGTACTAGACACACCAGCAATTCAATCATATTTCATAATCCATAATGAATTATGAGTTATTGACCCATTTTATACTGTTCAAGGCTGTGTTGAAGAATCACATAGTGAAAAAGAGGAAGAAAAGATAAAAAATAATAAAAACACAAAATATAAATATAAAATGATTCTGTAGAAACATATTTTGGGTGGTGCGGCCCAGCCAGCTTCGGAGTTGTATCCCTGTTCTGCACCCGAGGCCACTCCGCGTACCTTAAGCCGAAGCCATGAAGATCAAGGATGTCAAAAAGCCCTCTTTCCCATGGTTTGGCATGGACATTAGGGGAACTCTAGTAAAGCTCTCATATTTTGAACCAATCGATATCACAGTAGAAGAACAAAAGGAAGTTGAAAGCTTAAAAAGTATTCGCAAATATTTGACTTCTAATGTGCACCTTGAACTGAAGGATTTACCGCTTTTTGGCCAAAGAGGGATCTTGCATTTTATCCGATTTCCAACCCAGGACTTGCCTACTTTTATCCAAATGGGAAGAGATAAAAACTTCTCAACACTACAGACAGTTCTATGTGATACAGGAGGCGGTGCTTACAAGTTTGAAAAAGATTTTCCTGCAACTAGAACCCTCCACTTGCACAAACTGGATGAACTTGACTGCCTTGTGAAGGGCTTGCTGTCCATAGATTCTGCCAGTTTCACTGGACAAGAAGAATGTTAATATTTTACTAATGCCTCAGAACCTGAGTGATGCCAAAAGATGCCTGGATGATCCCTATCCACTGCTAGTAGTGAACATTGGCTCAGGAGTCAGTATTTTAGCAGTACATTCCACAGACAACTATAAAAAGTGACTGTGACAAGGACAAGCCTTGGATGAGGTACCTTTCTTGGATTATGCAGTTTATTGACTGGTTGTGAAAGTTTTGAAGAGGCTCTTGAAATGGTATCCAAAGGTGATAGTACCCAAGCCAACAGGCTGGTCTGTGATATTTATGGAGGAGATTATGAAAGATTTGGTCTGCCAGGTTAGACTGTAGCATCTAGTTTTGGGAATATGATTTATAAAGAGAAGCGAGAACCTGTCAGTAAAGAGGATCTGGCAGGAGCTACTTCAGTTACCATCACCAACAACATTGGTTCTGTGGCACGGATGTGTGCTGTTAATTGTCTTTGTTGGAAACTTTCTACTTGTCAATACTCTATGAAACTTTTAGCATATGCACTGGATTATTGGTCAAAAGGTCAATTGAAAGCCTTGTTTCTTAAGTGCATAGCTTAAGGACTTTAGTATTATATTTGGTTCTGAACAGAGGATAATCCTTTTCACAGTTCTTATGCCTATTAGCCAATTAAAGAAGGCAGTTTTACCGGTTTTATAAGAGATTACCTCTATAATAGTTGTCTCCAATTTACAGTTGGAGAGGGACCTCATCATCATCATATTTCTCCTTTTCCTATGGGGGGGAGGCAAGAAAGTCTCTCATATCAAAACCTTGTGACACCTATAAGGTAAGTTTCATTAGGACTCATTTTAAATAGTTGTCACAAGTAGAATCCACAGAGGGGTTCGGTGTTTATAGGAATCTGAGGCTTTTCTTCCTTTCGATGTTCAGATAGGTCAACCTTTCAGTTGGCACTTTCTGGTGCATCCTACTCAATGCAAAGCTGTATCTTTTCTTTCTCAGCCATTAAGTTGGTGACATTTTGTCTTGTTGGGACCCACAAATCTTTTCCCATAGTTAGTTTTAGGATTTGAATTGCAAGGTTTTTGACAAAAAGGTTTCATGTATCCCCCCCCCCCTATTTTTAACCCATGGATCTCCAGAAGACAGTTGTATTGTACGTAACTATAGGGTGGAATCAAGGCACAGATTTCATCAAATTCACTCATGTTGTTTTGGGGGACTATATATGATTAACTTGGGAAGCAAACAATTTTTTTTTCATTAAATCATCTTAAAGATAATGCTACAAGGTGATACTGTACAACAGAGAAATTATGGAAAACATTTGTGTGTGCCAATCCCAAAGTTATTGCTCTACACTTAAGCAAAATATATTAATACAGGAGCTCTGACATCAGCAATGGATTATTCTACCAGGGAGATGTTGGCCAGAGGATCCAAGGCCCCACAAAAGGTAAAGGATCCCTGCCTCTAAACTGGGATACCTGCAAGAAGAGAGGAGATAAGACACTGCTGCCGAAGACCTGACGTTAACATGGGAAAGATGTATTGAGACCACACATGCAAGTGTACAGATGGCCTCTGGAATACCAGAGAGTGTTACCAAAAGCCACTCAACCAATAAAGCAAATACGGGTCTCCCTGAGTCAAGCAAGACTCCACCGTCAGCACCAGCTACACCTCACCTGCCTGGAAATACTGTGCAGCAGAGGCAGCCATGTGCCTGTATATCCCAAATCTAATTGGCTATTGGCTCTCCCCTTGGAGAAATAACCCATGGCTGATGCCACAAGCTTACATCCTCTACAGGTTAG